>VDFB02257198.1:0-45911 GCA_007258455.2 Sequoia sempervirens | reverse complement strand
CTTTCCTCCTCCTAGGGTTTTTCACCTAAAAGGAGAAAAGTGGATTGGATTGGGAACCAAAATGCAAGGGTTTACACTCAAGACTAATGATAATGAGATATATTATGTCTAATTAAGATGTCTTAATGCTCTGATTTGAAATTGAAATGATTTAATAATACAAAACTAAGAAAATGTAAAGTGCTAGAAAACACAATTTGTGATATGTAGAAATGCCTAAGAAATGCAACTAAATGATGAAATAAAAGAACATAATGGAAGAGGTGCACCTGGAATTTAAGAAGTTTGATGTTGGAAGATTTTGGAATTCTAAAAATTGACTAAAATGTTGACCGGGACACTTAGGCCAGTCTGGGTGACCTAGTCCCAGTTTCGGGAAACTTTGCCGGAACAAGAATTTGCCAAATGGGTATCCAGAAATGTCAAAATCAGATTTTAGGCCTGAAAGCCAGACTAATTTTCCATTAGTGGCGACTTAGTCCTGCAAATCTCAGGGAAGTATGGACAGAATCTGGAAGTCTCAGATCTGTACTTTCTTTTCTGATAGGTTTATGTACTTGGTTCTACAGAAAATGAGGCAGAAAGCCTCTCCAAGCTTGAATTAGGGTTGTCTCGACTTGATTGAAAAATCTGCATACAAAAGTCACATGCAAAAGGGAAAATGGTTGTGGGTTAGAGAATAGGGGTTTTCCTTGGTCAAACCCCCCTTTGATAATAAAACCCTAAATAATGAAATGAGATGAAAAGAGAGTGATAAATAGATAACATGCAAATGCAAATGTCATAAACTTACCACATCATGGATGCTCAAAATATGAAGACATGGAATGAAGAACTCCAATAGCTTGACTTGAATAATGCTTGATTTGCTTGAATGCTTAATGAGTGCGAAAGATTGTATGTGATTTGGAGATAGATGATTGTAGGAGATGTAAAATGAGGTGAAAAACCCTTATTTATACTTGATTTCACTAAAACTTCTTGAAAGTAACACATCACAGGCCGACCTCAAAGGTTAGAGGACAAAATCCTGCTAGAAATGTAAAATTATTTTGAGTTTTGTGCCAAAATTGACTAAGTCACCCCTATTGGTGACTTAGTCCCACTTAAGCAAATTAAGTGGGTGTCGAGAATTTCGGGGCATTAAAAGTTTTCCAATGGGAATATCCTTAACAACACACTTGAAAATGGCCAAAAAGTGTATTAAGGGGTCATTTAGACATGAGAAAGGGTTAAATTAGTGAGGTTAAGCCTAAAAATGCTTGAAATCTTGTTACAAGACTTTACAACACTCCAAAATAGGACTTAATAAGTGATAAAAAGGTGATTTTTAGGTGAATTGTAATGAATAGAGTAGAAAAGTGTAGAAATGTTTTACAACACTTCACAACACCTTCACAAGACATCATAATTTGAATTTTTAAGCCCTAATGTGAATGTTTTGACCACATTACAATATTATACCCAGGAAAAATCAAGTCAAAGCCCATTAGAAAGACTCAGGTGAGCATAAAAATTTCAACTATACATTTTTTGGTGACACATTAAGCCCCCACTTTAGTGAGAGGATGAACTTGCTTCAAACTCTCGCTAAAGTAGCCCAACATGCACATCGAGAGGGATCCTAATGCACTCATAATGGTATGATGAAATAACAACAATCGAGAGGGATGCTCAAGCCCCTAGGATCAAGATCTCATGGAAAACCAAGAATAATAACAAAAGGAACATCCGTGATGATAAAAAGGAATGAAAGCTTCGATCATCTGTCCAGCTTGTTGTGGATTAGATCTAGGCTGATTGTTTGAAAAGAGGATGCATACTCACTTTGGGGCAACATAACTCATGGCGGTCAGCCGGGTGAGAAATCCCAAAAATGTGAAGTACATACACTAGTTGGCATGCACTCACAAACGTATAAGTGGCTACGGGGAAAGTCGTGTTGTTGAATGGGCTTCCCGCTCAACCATATCAAAGTTATACCTCTTAATAACTTTAACAAGGTGCCACAAAGACAATGTTGGTTCGTGCTTCATGAGACAAGCAAACCTTCATATGCTTAGAACTCATGAACAAATTCAAAGGTACTACAGTCATGCAAGCTGTGTTATGCAAGGTGGTAAAAATGTGAAAAATAAAATGTAAAATGCTAAAGGTTTTCAAAGGAGTCTTGTTAAGTTCATGGAAGGTCTATCACTTAGGGAACATTGTGTCTAATGTCTCTAAGAGAGGACCAATCAAAGAATAGAATATTCACAACTTAGGGGATGCAGTTTGTTGCATCAGACCACTAAGAGGAATGTAATATGCTAAGATAGATCACACCTATGAAGGACATCATTCCCAATGTCGTCCACAAAGTGACAAAAGCGTCGTATGAAGTGAAAAGGATACACTAAGAATGCAAGAATGCAAATGAAAATGATGCCAATGTATGCCCCCCACTTTAAAGAAATTGCTACACAATGGTCTATGAGCAATTAATTTAAAGTAGTGATGGAAAAATGTAAAAAGAAAACAGGACATGAGAACCAGCTTGGAAAGCCCCTATGCCAAGTCATATGTTTCTAAGTTAGGCTGCGTCATGTAAACGAAAAAGAAAACAAAAGAAAGGGAGGTTACCCCCCAAAAAGGAACACACCAAACACATAAGGGATCTATAGATTCATGGTCAGTATGTTCGTTGCTGCAATGTTGTTATGAAAGAGCTCGAAACTGTCATCATTCCCCAAAGCACATAGAACTAGAAGAATGACACAAAGAGAGCGAAAACAAATGAAAAAAAAGTCCGTTTTGGGTCAACATGGAAGAGACATTGTGGTCTCAACGCTTTGCATCATCCCCAAAAGGAAAACACAGGCGAAAATAAAATGAAAAGGGAAAAATTAAAGGGAAAGCTTTTTGGGTCAACATGAAGGAGACATTGCAGTCTCAATGCCTTGCGTCATCCCCAAAAGGAGAACACAAATGAAAAGACAAAATGAAAAATGAATGATTGGGTCAACATGGAAGAGACATAGGGTGTCTCTACACTTTGCATCATCCCCAAAAGGAGAAAACAAAAAAAAAGAAAAAAGGGACCTTTTGGGTCAACATGGAAGAGACATTGCAGTCTCAATGCTTTGCATATCATCCCCAAAAGGAAAACACAAAACGAAAGTGAAAAAGACAATGCACGACATATAGAAGAATAAAGGTACGAATAGAAGAAGTGTACAAAGAGAACATCAAACACATGATACAGGGGAACATAGTATGCACATATAGACCTTAGGATTTTGATGCAATATTTATTGATCCTTTGGTTTTGTTCATTGTTTAGTAGGGAGAGAGTGGGGATGATGAACTCCTACAAGAATATGAAGTGTCATATTTATAATGGACATATGGATCTTAAAATTTATTATATCATACCACTTAGTGGTGTGGCCAAATTTTAGCTTACAATCTAGGAAGAGCTAACAACATTGGTAGAGTATTATGTAGAGAAGTAAGAAGGAATATCTAAAGAACTTGGTGGTGCCAAGGTTCTTCAACTAGTAGTAGATTCAATCTTCAAGTTATGAGGAAAATTCTACCCACAAGATCTCATCTAAAATGGTCGATCTTAGCTTGTATGCAACCACTAGCTACTTTGAATACACTTTCCTAGCATCCTCTATGCCTAGAAGGTAGGGAACCATACTCTACATTTCTTAGGTATCTACTCTAAACTATTTTAGGGCCATTAAGAATTTGAGTGGGGACTTTAGTACCTATTTGGGTCATACATTTATGACAAATACAAACTTGCTTTTCACAACTTATTCTACTCTGCATATAAGTTGTTCAAGAGTTGTATTGGAAGGAGATTAGTGGAATGCCTAACATTTTCCTTATCATTCTTATGGATATCATGCAATTGAATTAGGATTTTTTACCTTCCCTTTGATGGTTTTGGATACTACATAAAATTATTTATCACAATATATAATTTAATTATGGGTGGATAGTGGGGACTAAGTATCTAGCCAAAAATGAGATCCACATCTACATAGCTATATGTAGCCTAAATAGGAGAATTTTTTAATGAAGCTTGGTGATACTTCTATGACCCTTCTTTAAGGGAGGTGGTGATGATAGAAGGTAGTAATAATATTGGTGGAACCCCTAAAAATTCTGTGTTCCACTCATAAATTTTGCAAAATGTGGTTATTTTCATGCTTTGAGCATGTCCTAGGGCTTAGGGTTTCGCTCATTGTGATATTTCAAGGTTTTGGTGTTTCTAAAACCCTTTCTAGAAAATCTTGTTTAAATTCTCTGTAAGCATTCTAATTTGCTGTTGACTTCCTATTGCTGGTTCTTGGTCATTCAAGTCATGTAAATTATGCCTTTGCATCCATTTGTCTACCGACCCCTCCATCCTAACAACCTTGGTCGTTATCCATCACTTTATTTAAAATATTTCCTTACTATTATCCGGGTCACAAATCATCAAATATTTTTTATTTGGTCCTAAGTCTAAGTTGTAAATGATGATTTTGGGTTTCCTGTCACAATGCTTTCCTCCTCCTAGGGTTTTTCACCTAAAAAGAGAAAAGGTGATTGGATTGGGAACCAAAATGCAAGGGTTTACACTCAAGACTAATGTTAATGAGATATATTATGTCTAATTAAGATGTCTTAATGCTATGATTTGAAATTGAAATGATTTAATGATACACAACTAAGAAAATGTAAAGTGCTGGAAAACACAATGTGATATGCAGAAATGCCTAAGAAATGCAACTAAATGATGAAATAAAAGAACATAATGGAAGAGGTGCACCTAGAATAAGAAGTTTGATGTTGGAAGATTCTGGAATTCTAAAAATTGATTGAAATGTTGACCAGGACACTTAGGCCAGTCTGGGTGACTTAGTCCCAGTTTCGAGAAACTTTGCCGAAACGAGAATCTGCCAAATGGGTATCCAGAAATGTCAAAATCAGATTTCAGGCCTGAAAGTGGGACTAATTCACCACTAGTGGCAACTTAGTCCTACAATTCTCGGGGAATTCTGGACAGAATCTAGAAGTCTCTAATCTGTACTTTCTTTTCTGATAGGTGTCCATACTTGGTTCTACAGAAAACGAGGCAGAAAGCCTCTCCAAGCTTGAATTAGGGTTGTCTTGACTTGATTGAATTTGTGCACTTTTTGATCACTTTTCAACACCTATTGCTTGATAAATCTGCATTCAAAAGTCACATGCAAAAGGGAAAAATGGTTGAGGGTTAGAGAATAGGGGTTTGCCTTGGTCAAACCCCACTTTGGTAATCAAACCCTAAACAATGAAATGAGATGAAAAGAGAGTGATAAATAGATAACATGCAAATGCAAATGTCATAAGCTTACCACATCATGGATGCTCAAAATCTTAAGATATGCAATGAAGAACTCCAATAGCTTGACTTGAATAATGCTTGATTTTCTTGAATGCTTAATGAGTGCGAAAGATTGTATGTGATTTGGAGATAGATGATTGTAGGAGATGTAAAATGAGGTGAAAAACCTTTATTTATAATTAATTTCACTAAAATTTCCTGAAAGTAACACATCATAGGCTGACCTCAAAGGTTAGAGGACAAAATCCCACTAGAAATTTAAAATTATTTTGAGTTTTGTGCCAAAAGGGATTAAGTCGCCCCTATTGGTGACTTAGTCCCACTTAAACAAATTAAGTGGGTGTCGAGAATTTCGGGGCATTGAAAGTTGTCCAATGAGAATATCCTTAACAACACACTTGAAAACGACCAGAAAGTGTATTAAGGGGTCATTTAGACATGAGAAAGGGTTGAATTAGTGAGATTAAGCCTAGAAAAGCATGAAATTTTGTTACAAGACTTTACAACACTTCAAAATAGGACTTAATAAGTGATAAAAAGGTGGTTTTTAGGTGAATTGTAATGAATAGAGTGTAGAAAAGTGTAGAAATGTTTTACAACACTTCACAACACCTTCACAAGACATCATAATTTGAATGTTTAAGCCCTAATGTGAATGTTTTGACCACATTACAATATTATACCTAGGAAAAATCAAGTCAAAGCCTATTAGAAAGACTCAAGTGAGCATAAAAATATCAACTATACATTTTTTGGCGACACATTAAGCCCCGACTTTAGTGAGAGGATGAACTTGCTTCAAACTCTCGCTAAAGTAGCCCAACATGCACATTGAGAGGGATGCTAATGCACTCATGTTGGTAAGATGAAACAACACAAATCGAGAGGGATGATCAAGCCCCCGGGATCACTTTATCTTATGGCAATCCAAGCATAAGAACAAAAGGAACATCCTTGATGATAAAAAGGAATGAAAGCTTTGATCGTTTGTCTAGCTCGTTGTGGATTAGATCTAGGCTAATTGTTTGAAAAAGAGGATGCATACTCACTCCAGGGTGACAGAACTCATGGTGGTCTGCCAGGTGAGAAAACCCAAAAAGGTGAAGTACATACGCTAGTTGGCATGCACTCACAAACATATAGGTGGATACGGGGAAAGTCGTGCCGTTGAATGGGCTTCCCGCTCAACCATATCAAAGTTATACCTCATGATAACTTTAACAAGGTGCCACAAAGACAATGTCGGTTCGTGCTTCATGAGACAAGCAAAGATTCGTATGCTTAGAACTCATGAAAAAATGCAAAGGTACAAGTCATGCAAGCTGTGTTATGCAAGGTGGTAAAAATGTAAAAAATAAAATGTAAAAATAAAATGTAAAATGAAAAAGGTTTTCAAAGGAGTCTTGTTAAGTTCATGCAAGGTCTATCACTTAGGAAACATTGTGTCTAATGTCTCTAAGAGAGGACCAATCAAAGAATATAATATTCACAACTTAGGGGATGCAGTGTGTTGCATCAAGCCACTAAGAGGAATGTAATATGCTAAGATAGATCACATCTATGAAGGACATCATTCCCAATGTCGTCCACAAAGTGACAAACATGCCATATCAAGTGCAAGGCTACACCTAGAATGCAAGAATGCAAATGAAAATGATGCCAATGTATGCCCCCCACTTTAAAGAAATTGCTACACAATGGTCTGTGAGCAATTAATTTAAAGTAGCGAAGGAAAAATGTAAAAAGAAAACAAGACATGAGAGCTAGCTTGGAAAACCCCTATGCCAAGTCATATGTTTCTAAGTTAGGCTACATCATGTAAACAAAAAAGAAAACAAAAGAAAGGGAGGTTGCCCCCTAGAAAGGAACACACCAAACACATAAGGGATCTATGGATTCATGGTCAGTATGTTCATTGCTGCAATGTTTTCATGAAAGAGCTTGAAATTTTCATCATTCCCCAAAGCACATAGAACTGGAAGAATGACACGAAGAGAGTGAAAAAAAATGAAAAAAAAAGTCCGTTTTGGGTCAACATGGAAGAGACATTGTGGTCTCAACACTTTGCATTGTCCCCAAAAGGAAAACACAAGCGAATAGAAAACGAAAAGGGAAAAAGTAAAGGGAAAACTTTTTGGGTCAACATGAAGGAGACATTGCAGTCTCGATGCCTTGCGTCATCCCCAAATGGAGAAAACAAGCGAAAATAAAAAAAGGAAAAAGGACCGATTGGGTCAACATGGAAGAGACATAGGGTGTCTCTACACTTTGCATCATCCCCAAAAGGAAAACACAAAAAAAAAGAAAAAAGGGACCTTTTGGGTCAACATGGAAGAGACATTGTAGTCTCAACACTTTGTGTCATCCCCAAAAGGAAAACACAAAACGAAAGCAAAAAAGACAATGCATGACATATAGAAGAATAGAGGCATGAATAGAAGAAGTGTACAAATAGAACATCAAACGTACGATATGGGGGAACATAGTACGCACATACAAGCAAAAAAAATGTAAAAGGATCTAGTAATGCAAATGTAAGTCAACCATTAACCGAGTTATTGGTTTCTCAAGCTTGAGTAATATAAGCGAAAAATGAATAACATGGTTAAGAGATAGAGACAGATGCTTGACAAGGACAAGGCTAACAACTGCTTGTTTCCACAAAGTGTAAGACAAGAATTAGCCAATGTTGATGATGGGAATGATCATGCAATAATGAGAATGGAAATTTCTACAACTATGACATGATAAAAGGAGTTTAGTTCTTAAGGGATGATGGGAAAGCATTCAGTATCAGTGAAGTGATACTTGTTCAATATGTCATTCAATGTGTGACATTCTTCGGTTCGATGTCCCAGAACACGATGATATTTGCAATAGGGTATGTTAGAGTCTTTAGGACGAATGACCAACCTGTTCAAAGGTGGTAAAAGTATAAGACCTTTGTTTAGAAGTAACTAAAGTCTCGTTTCACATTCAGGTAGTGGATGAGTAGGAAGCTTGAGTTTCTTTAATCTATAAGGTCATTTTCATTTACTAGTTTCTCCTTGTTCATGAATGGAAGAAGGAAGAGGACCCATGAGGATCCTAACATCCTTATCATTGGAATCAGGTAATGGCCATTCATGTAGAAGGAGAATGTTCAAGTTAGGAGGAGAATCAAAGATCACTGTACCATTATCTCAAAGTCTCCAATATTCAAAAGGAGGGTTACGGTTATCAGGAGGATCTTGATATCCTAATCCAGTTGTGTTTTCTTCTTGTGGTTTTTGTTCAAAAAGTTGATGAATGTTATGTTTTGTTGTTGTATCGCAACCTTGTTTGCTTAATATAGTAAAGCCCTTGCCATCGGTTTCTTCAAGGTTGATGGGAGTGTTTGTAACTTTGTTATCATAAAATGGTGGTGGAGTTTCTTGTTGAGAGGAACTAGGTCCACCTAATGGAGGGAACTTAGGTCCTTTGTTTGTTTCAGGGTGAAGATATCCAAATGTATCAGGGGGTGCAATAATAGGGAGAGTTTGTGACCTCATGGATGGGTAAAAGGTTGCATTGGCTTCAAGCTTATCAAGACATTCGTTTAAGAATGTGTTCATGCTATCATCATCGTCTCCAATGATGTCTACTTCATGAGGAGGACCATCATGAGGAGTTGAGAGAGCATGAGGACGTTCAAGGTCATTAGGATCACAACCAAAGGCACAATTAGACATGTCTACTAAGAATTTCAAGGAAGTCCAAAGCTGATTAAAGGAAAAGGCCATGATGAAAGGAAATTAAATGCAAGAAACAAAAAATATGGAAAATGTAACAGAGTGCAGTAATAGAAAACAAAGATGCCAAAAATACCCATAAATTACGAGAAATTTCAATGCAAAATATGCAAAAGGACTAAGTTGCCCAGGGTGGTGATTTAGTCCCACTGATGGTTTTTTTTGTGTTTTTTCAGAGTTTTTAAATGCAATTCTATGTCTTTCAGATGCACAAATGCAACTACAGTATGTAAATGCAGATTTATTTTATTTTTTTTAATACAAAAAATGATGTAATAATGCAAGCTAATATGAATTTTTTCACTAATGCAATTGAAAACCCTAGGATGCACTTTAACTAATGCAAGTGAAACCTAGTATGCACTTGAAAAAAAGGAACAATGTTCAAAAGATGTAGGTTCACCAAAATGTAAACGATGATTTGGGTTTCCTGTCACAATGCTTTCCTCCTCCTAGGGTTTTTCACCTAAAAGGAGAAAAGGGGAATGTATTGGGAACCAAAATGCAAGGGTCTACACTCAAGACTAATGTTAATGAGATATATTAAGTCTAATTAAGATGTCTTAATGCTCTAATTTGAAATTGAAATGATTTAATGATACAAAACTAAGAAAATGTAAAGTGCTGGAAAGCATAATGTGATATGTAGAAATGCCTAAGAAATGCAACTAAATGATGAAATAACATAACAGAATGGAACAGGTGCACCTGGAATCAAAAGTTTGATGTTGGAAGATTATGGAATTCTAAAAAATTGACTGAAATGTTGACCGAGACACTTAGGCCAGTCTGGGTGACTTAGTCCTAGTTTTGGGAAACTTTGTTGGAAAAAGAATCTGCCAAATGGGTATCCAGAAATGTCAAAATCAGATTTCAGGCTCGGAAGTGGGATGAATTCGCCACTAGTGGCGACTTAGTCCTCCTGCAAATCTCGGGGAATTCTAGATAGAATATGGAAGTCTTTGATCTGTACTTTCTTTACTGACAGGTGTCCGTACTTGGTTCTGTAAAAAATAGGGCAAAAAGTCTCCCCAAGCTTGAATTAGGGTTGTCTTGACTTGATTGACTTTGTGCACTTTTTGATCACTTTTAAACACCTATTGCTTGAAAAATCTGCATACAAAAGTCACATGCAAAAGGGAAAAATGGTTGAGGGTTAGAGAATAGGGGTTTTCCTTGGTCAAACCCCACTTTGGTAATCAAACCCTAAACAATGAAATGAGATGAAAAGAGAGTGACAAATAGTTAACATGCAAATGCAAATGTCATAAACTTACCACATCATGGATGCTCAAAATATGAAGATTTGCAATGAAGAACTCCAATAGCTTGACTTGAATAATGCCTGATTTGCTTGAATGCTTAATGAGTGCGAGAGATTGTATGTGATTTGGAGATAGATGATTGTAGGAGATGTAAAATGAGGTGAAAAAACCTTATTTATACTTGATTTCACTAAAATTTCCCAAAAGTAACACATTACAGGCTGACCTCAAAGGTTAGAGGACAAAATCCCACTAGAAATTTAAAATTATTTTGAGTTTTGTGCCAAAAGGGATTAAGTCACCCCTATTGGTGACTTAGTCCCACTTAAACAAATTAAGTGGGTGTCGAGAATTTTGGGGCATTGAAAGTTGTCCAACGAGAATATCCTTAACAACACACTTGAAAATGGCCAGAAAGTGTATTAAGGGGTCATTTAGACATGAGAAAGGGTTGAATTAGTGAGATTAAGCCTAGAAAAGCATGAAATTTTGTTACAAGACTTTACAACACTTCAAAATAGGACTTAATAAGTGATAAAAAGGTGATTTTTAGGTGAATTGTAATGAATAGAGTGTAGAAAAGTGTAGAAATGTTTTACAACACTTCACAACACCTTCACAAGACATCATAATTTGAATGTTTAAGCCCTAATGTGAATGTTTTGACCACATTACAACATTATACCTAGGAAAAATCAAGTCAAAACCCATTAGAAAGACTCAAGTGAGCATAAAATGTCAACTATACATTTTTTGGTGACACATGAGTTAAATATTTCAAGCATCGGTCTAATGTTGTGGACTTAAGTCTTGTGTCCCCGCCCATCGTCGTCCTAGTTGGGCCCCTTTTTAAGAACTAACTTGTGCATGTGCATATATAAAGTGTTAAGATGGCCATCAAATATGGAAGATCAAATCCTGACCACTCCCTGTGCCCCCGTCAGGTTCTATTTTTAATTATAGCATTCTCATGAGCTGGCAGGCGAGCGCCACTTGCCCCTCTGCAGTGGTGGGCTCGATGTCTTTGAAAGTCAACAGGTGGTGGGTTGAAGAGAATCAACGGTGGGTATTGAATGATGTGTCTTCATCTAGACCGTTCCCTGCACCCTCGCCTGATTTTAATATGTATTAAAATAATCTCACGGGGTGGTGGGTTGATGACATGTGTCCCTTGTTAGTGGGACCCATCAATATTTGAAGGAAGCAAGCACTCCATCTAATTGAGATTGACGGTTGAGGATAGATGACGTGGGTCAATCTTGATCGCTCCCTGCCATCCCGGGTGGACCCACCTCTGCTTCCCGTCTCTCAACAAGGAAGCGAGAGAGTACCACTTGGGGTCATCTGAATGACAAAAGGAACATTAGAGAAAGTAAAATATTAATGCCATATTTTAGCGTAGGGGTATGGATGGTAAAGTTTGCATTACTAAAAGGGACTTTTAAGAACGTGTTATAGATGTGAACAAGATCTTTTAATCTTAGCCGTCCATTGTGTTAGAAGTTTATGCACACTATCGAAGGCTTGAGATTTAAAGTGCATGCATGTGGGAGACTCTAGATTAAATATAAGCCCTTCCCTGCCTCCCCGTTGTTGAAAGTTGCACACAGGTTAAGACTAGCGGGGAAGCAGGGAAGCCGACACGTGGATTTTACCAACGGTGGTAAAGATGGTGGAACCCACGAATGAATTGGATCTTGGGTCCACACAACCTATTTTTGATTGGTTGAGAATGATTGAGGAATACAGTCATCTTTTTCAAACTCTGTTGACTAAATCTGAATTGTCCATCGGTCCATCTCACTGTGCAATCAACGGTCAACATTCAAAATTGAGTTTGAGGGAAAATGAGTCGTTTTGGTTTGTGCGAGCGAACTATAATGGTGGACAAGACACAAAGCTACAAAATTGCAAGGTTTTAAAGCCATTAAAACCTATTTTAAAGCACAATTGAAGATTGTTAAAGGAATTTTGCGTATTCAAGGAGTTCATGCTATGATTTTCAGGCCGGTTCGACAACAAAATTAAGGTTTTTAAGCATTTTGTAAACCAATAAGTAAAAAAACTCCCTTGCCTCTACAATTACTTAGGACTTGTTTAATTACACTCAAGTATTTTTCATTAGGGTTTCATTGTTTATGCATTTATTTTAAGGTTTGACGTAAATTCAGGGCAATTAGCTTGTTTGGTTCTGCTATTTTCTAAGTCAAACCCGTGCTTAAGCCATACGTTTCTAGTTAGTTGAAAGGAAACCCTAGTTTGTAAACCCTAGAATCATGGCTCCAAAAGTAAAAGAATCCTTATCCAAGGGAGAAGCCTTTGGCTCAAAAATTCCCCTCACACCTATAGTCCATGACCTAACTGATCAATTAAAACCCTTGACTTTTGAAAAACCCAAGGGTCAACTACTTTTATGAGGGAAAAAAATTGTTGAAGCACTAGTAGAAAAGCACAGTGTTATTAAGGACACCACATTTCCTTACACTGGATGGCAGATTTTCAATTACTAGTTTGGGAACAAGAATTGTAGCATTCATGTGGGTAATCCCTAGAATCTAGATTTGGGGAAGCTAATTGTACCCAATGTTTATATGGATGTGGATTTATTGAAGGTATTGGCCAGGAATTATGATCCATTCACAAGGACTGTGAGGAAATTCGATAGGATAGATATGGTTAATGTCACTAGGGAGGATATTACAAAATTTTTCAAGCTCTTTGAATGGAATGAGGATATGGTGCCTATTGATGAGAACAAATTCAGGGTAGAATATGAGAAAGTAAAACACACATTTAGAGTTTCAATACTACCAAATTATTTGGCATCTGTGGATGGTAGAAAGGTAGTCTCAAGTCCTTTAGATAAGGAACCCTATCCCATCAACTATTTTGTGAATTATTTACAAAGGAACTTCTATTCCATATGCTAGATTACTAGTTATGACCAGGTGACAAGAATACCTAGGGCTTGGATGTATATGGCAGCACATATCCAACACCCCACATATTGCACATTGTATGATTATGCAGGGTATCTAGCATAAAAAATTCATGAGGGCTTGGTTGAGTTGAAGAAGGGTAAGGATGGAGTCAAATTCTTTTAGTATTCTTTGTTTATGCACATGTTACTATTCAGGGGTGCTCCATTGTTTGGTCAAGATATGACATTGGAACAAAAGAAAGGAAATTTGGAACTTCCTATGCAATGTTGGACTACGGTCCTTGATAAAGATGATAGGAAGTTTGACCGTGTTATTCCAAAACTTGTTTGCCTCCAAATTGAGAAGGGTGTTGCTTGTAAATATGCCAAGGATTCCTAGAGCCTTGCATGAATTTTTGAGGCCTAAGGAAAGGAGGCCAAAACTTGGTATTGATCACAACTGGGGGGATGTTATCCCTTATCCTACTTACACTATTTTGAGAGTCTATGGTACAACTATTTCACCCCACTTACTGCCCAAAGATGTGCTAGAAAGGATTGGCTTTTTAGAAGTAATATGGCAATTGGGGAATGTGGAAAACAACCACCTAAAGGATCAGAGAAAGGGAACATTCTTCCCTTCATACACTTGATTTTTAGATTTTGTAATGATTAAAGGAGGATGGGATAATATATTTATTGATATTCTTAAACCATTGAATATGAGAAGAGTGAAAACAAGAAACCATTACCCCGGAGGTTTTATGGCATGGTTGAGGATAAGAAATAGGAGCTTAAAGTGTATTCATAATTTTTCTTTCCTTGAAGATGTCATTAGGATTTTTTTTAATTTTCTAAAGCAGGAGGACAAAAAAGAAAAATGGATTGATTTTGATAAATTGCAAAGGAACATAAGGGAAAAGGATGCACAATTCACTGCCCTTGCAGAAATTCCAAATGAAATACAAAGAATTGAATTTGTTTTCCAAAAAATTGAGATAGTAGTAGGGCACTTAGAAGGTGAGAGATTGGTCCAGGAAAAGGGAAAGGCCATTGCCATAGAAGAACAAGATGTGGGAGATACCCCTGTAATGGAAGAAAGGCCATCTTCCCAAGCCCCTAAGCAACAAAAGATAATTGTTTTCAGAAGAAAGAAAAATAAAGTGAAGGGAAAGGATACAACTGCTGCCCCTTCTCAACTAGAGAAGCAAAGGTGTCCTTCGCCAATGCCACAAATGCCACCTCCATCTCCTCATATATCAACTAGACATGAATTGATTGATATTGATTCCCCACCAAGGCAAGCATCATCACCAAAGGAGCCACCTTAAAAGAAGCACAAGGTTCAATTGACTAGTTTGGTGGAGTATGAAGAGGATTCTGGTGAAGAGATGCTGATCACTAAGGAAGAAATACAACAAGGGATTCCATCTTCACCAAGGGAGATTGTGCCACAACAACTTGGTTTGAGACTAAGCAAGGCTAGCCTCATTGGCTTAAATAGCCAAATTATGTGAGAGAAGAGGCATGTAATAAATTCATGGATGATGATTCTTTTGTGCAATCCAAGGCCTTCATGGAATTTGTTTGGAGGGAAAAGAAAGATGAATTTGTAGATAAATTAGAAAAACAAAGGAGTCTCCATCCTGAACTACCCAATGCAATCATCAAATCACAAGTAATAAAATAAATGAAAGAGAAATATCAAAAGGTAACTGCAGCCGAGGGTAGAGAAAGTAATGGGACTTATCTTATGCTATTGCATTTGATACAATAAAGAGATATGATAGACCTCTTTACAATTCAAAGGAGGAAGCTACAATTGCACTGCAAGGATTTGCATTCAGTGAGCAGTGGGATACATTGGCCATCTGGGCCCTAGCCCCCAATACTAAGAAGCCTGATATTGCAGAGCCTGCTGTAGATTATAGGGGAGGTTTGATAATAAAGAGAGTGTTAGACACTTCAGCAATTGAGGCAACAACAATGTAAGTAAATGTTGCTCAATTTACAAAAGCAACAGTGAAATCGGTGACTGCTGAAAAGGAAAGTTATAGGAAAAAAGTACAATGCATTATTGATTGATTATGGGAAGAATAAACAACATACCATGCAACTACAATCTGAACTAACATTGTTAAAGGAAAAAATGAAAAACTTGCAACATGGTGAGCCAATGGAAATTGATGTTTCTTCACCTTCTATTCCACAAGAGCCAAAAACTATTGCTACTCCACCTCCAACAAGTTCTTCAGGGGAAATTGTGCCCTACAATATGGGAAATGTGCCCATTTCAATGGAGAAGTCAAATTCATCTAGTGTACAATAGGAAGAAGAGGTTAGCAGGGAAGAACTACTTCAAAAGTTAAAGGAGTATGAAGAAAGATGTGACAAACATGATAGAGAAATTTTTGTTAGCAATATGAAAATTGTCACTGCAGTCTTAGAGCATTTGAATAAAGGAGTCAACAATAGATTAATTAGCATCCATGCTAATTATTCTGCCATGAAGGATGCAATAATTTTTTTTGATATTGATAAAGAGTTGCAAATTCCTCTTATGGAAACATGGATCCAAAGACTTCGAGAGTTGAGGATGATGGCCGTGGGAGCTTAACATGATACAAATAAGCCTGATAAACTCCAACCTACTGTCAAGACTATAAATGGGATTCATGAATTCAAGGGAAAAATAAAAACTATAGAGCACCCAAACTAACATGTTTACTGTCAGGTTTGGGAGATAAAAACCATCCCCTTGTTGCTATGAGTTCCTATGCCTCGAGCAACAGGAACTTCTACATCTCTACAATAGGAAGCTAAATTGCATTGCGACAGGAAGTTGCACAACAAAACACCAAACTACACCACACAGAAACTAAAACACAACCAAAATTTGATGGAGCGTGATGCTCCTGCATCACCCTCTAACATAAGAATCTGATGTAAGGGGTTCCAAAAACTCTCAACACACACTTCTTGTACGCAAGAATTTGTTTAAGAAATTGAATTTAACACCATAAAAAATCATTAGGATTACAAAGGTTCAAAGTTAATCTAAAATACAATCATGGTAGACCTTTGGGCTAATGGGAGAAAACTCTAAATCAGATCTAGAAGTTTGAAACAAACAACAAAATCAACCACTAGTATGCCTTCTTCAATCCCTCTTCTTCTTGCAACATCATTCTTCTCCTACCTACAACCTTCTACTGGAAAATCAACTGCACATTGAACCACACCTCATCCAAAGTTTGTTTTTTCTCATTAATACCTCCAACCTGCAACCACGAGGTCTAAAACCTCTTCCCAAGAAAGGCTATTCTGCCTTTCCTTACCTCCCCAATTCTAGAACCAAAAATAAAAACAACCAAGTCTAAAATTAATTTCCTCTCTCCCCACTAACTCCTGCAACTGAAAAATTCTTCCCCCACACCCCTACCTATAAAAATAATTAATCTTCATAAATTACACATTTTGACTCCCCAATGCATGTTTTCACAACCTCTAGGAAGGTAGGCCTCCACCAGCTAGCACATTCAATCTCCCATTTCACAAATTGGAATTCAAATTTAAAATTGTCAAGCAAGCACATCATGGGCATCCTATTCCTACCTAAAACATTAAGGAAAATTAAATAAAATTCAAAAATATATAACCTTGTAGAATCCCACACCCAAATTTGATTTTTGGTAATTTGGAAATTAAAATATAATTTTTTGACACACTTCCCAATGCAACTTGCAACCCAAAATTGTCCAATTATTTAATTCTTATTTTTGGACAATAAAATAATTTAAATACACCAAAGCTTCAAACAAAAACATTACACTCCAAAATTTAATAAAATTTGTTGATGCAACGTTACTAGTACCCCTGGATGCTCCTATATTAAACACGTCGAATAGAAAGTTTGTAAGCATAGGCTCACAAAATGAAGTTGAGTAGTAGAACTAATATGTCAAGTTGCAAGCAACTTGCAGCATACTCCAATACTAAAATTGGTACCTCTAATAATTTCTTTTTCTCCTCTTTCAGCATCTCGTCAGAACATTCACCATCCTCCTCCAACAACCCTGCACTCCATTCTTCTCTCCTCTTGTGGACTCGTATCCACCATGTACCGTCCTCCTAATACCATACTTCTCCTCTCTACTCTCGTGGGATTTGACCCACCATTGACCGACCACCTCCACCAAATTTCACCTACAACATCCTCCACAACTTCTACAAGAAGATATGCACTATCCACACACCGATCTGCAATATCATTCAAATATTTCCCTGTGTACAAATCAATACTAATAAAATCTATTTGTACCATCTCTTTTTCTCCTTCTACACTCACTACCTCTTTCATCTTAACATGCAAATCATCTCTATTTTCATCTTCATAAAATTCATAAACATAGGTCATTACCTCTGTTTTCACATGTTCCTTTAGTATCACTACAACATATATCTTCTCACTATCAGCTAAAATATTTTCATCTACAAAAAATTCACTTTCATTTTCATCATAAAAAATGAAAAATATTATGCATTACCTCTTTCTCTATAACCTTTTCCTTGCCATTGACTACTGCCATATCTTCTTCACCTTCACTCTTAGTTGCAATTTCATTTTTCAATGCTTTTAAGTCCTCAAAAGGACACTTATGTACTACTGCAACATCATTTTTCTCTTCAATTGTTGCACCTTATTTTTGTCTCTCAACCTCTGTTGCACTTTTCTCTTCTTTCTCACACTCTTTCTCTATGCCTTCCATAAAGCATACTTTTGCAAGAATATTTTCTCCTTCATATTCACCTGCATACACAACTATGACAAACTTTTTTCCTTTATTCTTTGGAATTTCTTCAAACACTTTCCACACACTCTCAATATTCAACCTCTGAGGTATATACTTCCTCATTCTTGGTAATCTGTCTACACACTCTAATCCTCTAACTTCATTCTCCACCCATAGGTCCTAGTGCAAACTGCCTCACATCGACACTTCTTCCTGCACACTTAGGAACTCCTGCTCTGATACCACTGATGTAAGTACTTCCTACAACTCTCAACAAGCAAGTTTGAAAGTGTTTGGAAAACAACAAGCAAGTTTAAATATTGTAGGCTCATTGCTTCAACGGTTCTCAATCGAAGATTGCAGGTTCAAGGAGTTGATGCTACACAAAGAAGGTAGATTTTAGAGTTCTTATTTGTGGTTGTTATTACACAATTTGAGTCCCCAATGCATTTTTTCACAACCTCCGGGATGGAAAGCCTCCACCAGCCAACACATTCAATCACCCATTTCACAAATTGGAATTCAAATTTAAAATTTCCAGGAAAACACATCATGAGCATCCCATTCCTGCCTGAAACATTAAGGAAAATTAAATAAAATACAAAAATATATGACCTCCAAGAATCCCATGCCCAAGTATTATTTTTGGTAATTTGATAATTAAAATAAAATTTTATGCACACTTCCCAATGCAACTTGAAACCCAAAAATTTTCAATTATTTAATTTTAATTTTTTGATAGTAAAATCATTTAAATACACCAAAACATTACACTCCAAAATTTAATAAATTTTTGTGATGCAAGATTACAAGTACCCCTAGATGCATGCTCTTGCATCAGAAGCAAATGAGTGAAGTTGCACACAGATATGGTCTTGACTTGTCTCTTGTGTCTAGTTGTGTAGAGTTTAAAAGTAGTAGGTTAGGGAAAATTTATAAAGATCTTTGCATTTTTGGAATATGAACAATATGTCATGTGAGAATCAAGTGTTCCTCTACATGATGGTAGAAGCATAAAATAAAACAACCAATTTGACTAGTCTTTTACTCTTTATTTTCCATATGTTATTTGGCTTTTCACATTTTAAACCTTGTGTGATACGGTGAATTCCGGATTGTGTATTTGAAACCTTAAAAATCATTATTTTTTTATGGTATATGCTTTGTTTTGTTAATGGGTTACCTCACCTAACTATAACATTGGTACCATCATCAACCTCACCTTCATAAACTTTTCCTAAAAATATGCAAGGGAATAGACACAAGCTTACATGCATATACACATTTTGTAGTCCAATTTTATACTCAAAGAAAAGTAGCATTACATTTGGTATCAAAGCCTAATGACCAAACCTTCCTTTAAAAATTTTCTTTATGTTTTTAAAATGCTCCTTGTGTATGTCTAAAATTAGATTTTTCCGTAGCCTTTGAGTCATGAAACTTGATCCTATAAGATCTAAACTATAATCTTTGTTTATATGCTAATTTTTATTTCTCTATTTTTTCATTGGAATTATTGAAAATACTATATCATATAGATGTCTTCATATTCATATTTAAAATGTTTTTTAGAATTCATATTGTTTTGAGAACTCCCTATTTAAAACTAGACTCAACTTAATACACCATAATCCTCTTTAATTATATCTATGTTTAATTCATTTAAACATATCTTAATGTTAATTTTAAGCATATCCCTCACTCTCTTGACATCTCTATCCACTTAGTTATGCACATATATCACTTCAAACTATTTGAATTCACTTACTATTCACATTCTCTCATATATCTCATAATACTATAATTAGTCATTAGACATAATATATTAATATTACTAATAGAAAACTCATATTGTAAAATTATAATTTTTATATATTGGAGGCAAACAAGAAACCTCCTACATGTGTTTATGACATATATCTATGATTATCTCTATGAATTATTGACCTTATAGACCACACAAAGTAATAATTTTAACTTACCACACAAAAGATGTATCTTTCCCTTTAGAGGACATCACCTATTTGGTTTCCCTTCACTTGTGAAAGAAGAAAATGACTTCTAGATTGTTATGTTGACCTAATAGGAAACGAAACTAATCATGGGAATAATTTCATCAATTCAAAGGATTTGGAGTGTCTTTGACATTTCCATCTAACATGAGCAGCACATGAGTGAATTTGTTGCAAATAGATATGGTCTTCACTTGTCTCTTGTGTCTAGTCGTGTACAGTTTAAAAGTAGTAGGTTAGGGAAAATTTATAAAGATCTTTGCATTTTTGGAAGATGAACAATATGTCATGTGAGAATCAAGTGTTCCTCTACATGATGGTAGAATCATAAAATAAAACAACCATTTTTACCTATCTTTCACTCTTTATTTGTCATCTGTCATTTGGCTTTTCACATTTTTAAGCCTTGTGTGATATAGTGAATTCCAGATTTTATATTTGAAACCTTAAAAAAGCATTATTTTTTATGGTATATGTTTATTTTTCTAATGGGTTACCTCACCTAACTGTAGCATTTGTACCATCATCAACCTCACACTTCATAAACTTTTCCAAAAACTATGCATGGGAATAGACACAAGCTTACATGCATAAACACATTTTGTAATTCAATTTTATGCTCAATGAAAAGTAGCATTACATTTCATGTCAAAGCCTAATGATCTAACCTTCCTTTAAAAATTTTCTTTATATTTTTAAAATGCTCCTTGTGTATGTCTAAAATTATATTTTTCCCTAGCCATTGAGTCATGAAACCTGATTCTATAAGATCTAAACTATAATCTTTGTTTATATGCTAATTTTTGTTTCTCTATTTTTTCATTGGAATTATTGAAAATGCTATATCATATATATGTCTTCATATTCATATTTAAAATCTTTTTTAGAATTCATATTGTTTTGAGAACTCCCTATTTAAAACTAAACTCAACTTAGTACACCATAATCCTCTTTAATTCTATCTATATTTAATTCATTTAAACATATCTTAATGTTAATTTTAAGCATATCCCTCACTCTCTTGACATCTCTATCTACTTAGTTGTGCATATATCCCTTCAAACTATTCAAACTCACTTAATATTCACATTCTCTCATATATCTCATCGAGTCTCATGTAGTCATTGATGTTGTCTTAACCATCCACACATTTTAGTATCATAGTCATGTTAGATTATATTAATAATTTTTACAAGTTATCTCTAATTCTATAAAAAAATATATTCAAAAAGGACAAAATTTGTTTTAACCATTCAATATCCACAAGATTCTATAAAAATCTGACTTTAAGAATCAGATAGATTATATTACATCAAAGAATATATTATCTGAAATAAATCTTTAGAACTCTTGATAAATTAGTCAAGATTATTGTTTAAAAATAATTCACATAATACTATAATCATTGGATATAATCCATAATTATATTAATATTACTAATAGAAAACTAATATTGTAAAATTATAATTTATATATGGGAGACAAACAAGAAACCTCCTACATGTGTTTATGGCATATGTATGACTATCTCTATGAATTATTGAACTTATAGACCAAACAAAGCAAGAAATTTTACTTACCAACACAAAAGATGTGTCTTTCCCATTAGAGGGTGTCACCTATTTGGTTTCCCTTCACTTGTGAAGGAACAAAATGATTTCTAGATTGTCATGTTGACCTAATAGGAAAGGGAACTAATCATGGGAAGAATTTCATGAATTCAAAGGATTTGGAGTGCCTTTGAAATTTCCATCTAACATGAGAAGCACATGAGTGAAGTTGTTTCACATAGATATGGGCAGATGAACAATATGTCCTGTGAGAATCGAGTTTTCCTCTACATGATGGTAGAAGCATAAAAAAAAACAACCAATTGGATTGGTATTTCACTCTTTATCTGTCATATGTTATTTGGTTTTTCACATTTTTAAGCCTTGTATGATATAGTGAATTCCAAATTTTGTATTTGAAACCTTAAAAAAAATTATTTTTATGGTATATGCTTTGTTTTTTTAATGGGCTACCTCACCTAACTATAATATTGGTACCATCATCAACCTCACCTTCATAGATTTTTCCAAAAACTATGCACGAGAATAGACACAATCTTGCATGCATATACACATTTTCTAGTCCAATTTTATACTCAAAGAAAAGTATCATTACATTTGGTATTAAAGCCTAATGATTAGACCTTCCTTTAAAAAATTTCTTTATGTTTTTAAAATGCTCCTTGTGTATGTCTAAAATTATATTTTTTCCCTAGCCGTTGAGTCATGAAACCTGATTCTATAAGATCTAAACTATTACCTTTGTTTATATGCTAATTTTTGTTTCTCTATATTTTCATTGGAATTATTGAAAAAATATATCATATAGATGTCTTCATATTCATATTTAAAATATTTTTTAGAATTGATATTGCTTTGAGAACTCCCTATTTAAAACTAGACTCAACTTAAGACACCATAATCCTCTTAAATTATATCTATATATAATTCATTTAAACATATCTTAATTATAATTTTAAGCATATCCTTCACTCTCTTGAGATCTCTATCCATTTAGTAATGCATATATCCCTTCAAACTTTTTGAATTCACTTACTATTCACATTCTCTCATATATCTCATGTGGTCTCATGTAGACATTGATGTTGTCTTAACCATCCACACATTTTAGTATCACAGTCATGTTAGATTATGTTAATCATTTTACAAGTTATCTCTAATTTTATAAAACAAATCATTCAAAAGGAAAAAAATTATTTTAACCATGTTCAATATCCACAAGATTCTATAAAAAATTTACTTTAAGAATTGGATCTTATATTACATCAAAGAAGGTATTTATCTTAAATAAGTTTTTAGAACTCTTGATAAATTATTTAAGATTATTTAAAAAAACACATAATACTATAATCATTGGATATAATCCATAATTATATTAATATTACTAATAGAAAACTCATATTGTAAAATTATAATTTATAAAGAAACCTCCTACATGTGTTTATGTCATATGTCTGACTATGTGAGACCCCGCTTTGCGTATGATTAATACTAAATCTAATTTTTTATATGTTTCCATAAATAGATACCAGTAAGTTGTACTATGGGAAATAAATAATGTAATTTGGTGACAATATGCTTGTATTTCATTTTGACATTTGTTTCATTGTCACTATTTTGAAGGTGTTATGGACTTGTAAATTGTGAATATGAATTGAAATTGCATAAGGAATTGTTGTACAATTAAATATTATTTCAGGTATCAAATTAATATGAAATATGATTGTTCTTATGGTTGAATTGGTAATATGTAGGAAAGCAGGGTGTTGGTATGAGAAGGGAAGACCATTAAGATTAAATTGAAAGAAATCTTCTTGTGGTTATGAATTTGACCTTTTTGGACTTAGAAAGAAATAAAGTAAATGTGTTGGGAGATTAAGGTTGTGAAGGTTGATATTAAAGGGCCAATTTATTTATTTGGTTGTGTCATGTGAGATGTAAGTTGGGGTTAAGGTTTAGAAACCATTATCCAAGTTGGAAATTCAGATAGGACCTTAAATGAGTGTTTAAAGGGGGTTGTTGGCCAATTTCCTTGGTTGAGATACAAAAATAAACCCCCTAGGGTCTATACCATAGTTGTAGGGGTCAAGTGGGCATACAATAGTGCTCCAAGGACATGAATTGACCCTTGAAAAGTCCTCATAATGAAGAGTGACGAAATTTTAGGAGATGGGGTGGAAAGATGGAATGGTTGTCCAAGTGCATATGATTATCATTAATAAGGAAAGGACCTTCATTGATGGGGGGAAGTACATTCCACACCTCCCCATCCAAAGGTTGCAAGTTGAAACTTCTATTTAGTTTGGAGAGGAAGGAGGAAGGTGTTACCCACTTCTCCTTTTGGGAGAACTTACTGAAGATGGCAAGAAGAATGAGAAGATGAGAGGAGGAGCCATTTTGAGGAGATAGTGATGAAGAAGGCATGATTTGGGAGAGGAAAGAAGGATAAGAGGATTACAATCTAGCACCCAAAAGAAAGAGATAAGTTTTCACTACTTCCATCTCTCCTTTGTTTGTTGTAAGAATGTGGCATGTTGTATGGGTCATGATTGAATGTAGAGAATAGAAAACCTAAATGCATGAGATTGGGTGTTATGTTATATTTGTCCCTTGGTAAAAATTTGAGAAGACTCCATTTATCAGCTTGGAGCTTAAAGAATTCCTTGCTCGGGGGTATGGCTAAAGCCCATGAGGCTCCATGACACCATTACGGTAGGGTGGAGAGCAAACCTTGTTCAGGAGCTTGTAATTCAATTATTTCCTTAAATATTGCGATAATATTATAAGTCTAAAAAGATGGGTTTCATATTTTTCAATGAAGAATTTTTTTTTTCTTTTAAAAAAAAAAGCAAGTCTTATACTCATTGTGTGTGATTCATTGCACCATTAAATATCATTGTAATATTGAATGCAACACATTCTTGAAAATGGAAGGTAAAAAGGAGCAAGTATCATTCTTGTGTGTTGACCTTTGTATTCCTAAACAGCAAGCGTGTTGACCCTTGTATTCCTAAACAGCGAGCGTAGAATGGAAAGTAATTATATTTTAAGACAATGAAGAAAATATGGGTATTTTGTGAATTAGTACAACATATATATATATATATAGTTCCCTTGAGATATATTAAGGAAGTTTCAGATGCATGATTTTTTATACCCTTGAATGATAAAATCAAATAAACAAGCGCTCTGTGTGAGCTGGAGTCCCTGCCTTGAGCAGGTCTGTTTGTAGGGAAAACATTGACAATTGGCAAAAGAGGACATAGAGTGCGTAGGTTTGTATTGCAAGAGACAATCATTATAAAATCTCACTTTCCTATCTCTGCAAATTGGTCACTTGCAGAAAGGAAGGAAATTCTAGAAATGGGCTTCTCTCGAATTGAGAATATTGAAGTCTTCAAATGATTCAGTTGTGTCTATTTCTAAACCAGTGAATAGCCATCAATGGGATTTGGTCAATTGTTAGAGACAAAAGATAAGATTCTGAATCAAATTCTAGTGAATTGGGAAATTTGGCATTCATCTTCAACTGGTTCTATTGTGAGATTGAATATTACAGACTCTGACTTGATTTGGGAAGTTTTGTGTAACAAATCTGGCCTATATAAGAAGAGTGCACAGATGAAGCAACTCAACGGAGATGGTCTTGTCAGTCTGGAAGGAGAAATGTGGGCTCAACATAGTAGAATTATCAATCCTACTTTCCATATTGATAAATTGAAAGTTTTCTCTTTTGTTCTTTTCTTTGGTCACTATCATTCAAGTCATTGCTTGTAGACACTGTGTCTTGTTATTGTTAGCTTAGGTTCATGACAGTTTTGAGGGGGAGAGTTATTTTTCTTTGAAAACAATTTTGATACACCATAGAGCAGCTTAAGAAAAGGACATTAACATATATATATTCCCATTGTATTATCTATGTGGAAGAGGACGGGTTGAAGCAAATCTACAGCCACATGACCAGGTTTAGCACATAAATTTTGAAAATTATAGTGAAATGCATGTGTAATATTAGAGACAAGAGTACCTTGGGTAAATGTGTAGAATCTTCTGAACCTTTAAAAGTCAAAGAAAGCGTGCGTTAGAAGATTGTTGCTACTGAAGTCACATTGATCGAAAGACTCCAAAGAAATTTTCCGAAAGGAGTAGATTTGGTGATAAAGGTTAAATCGAAGGAAAAAGTTGCATGTACAATAGGTTGCCAATAGCATACTCAAAGGAGCAAGGGGCTTAACCCATCAATTGCACTATATTCACTTCCAATATTTCTATAGGAAAGAAAATAGATTTGCAGATCTTTTGACTAATGTTGTGTAGCCAAATCCACTTGAATACAATCTATAGCATCTATGCAGAAGAGTGGGACGGCCTATCATACTTACAGGCTTACAGCTATGGAGTCGCTATTGACAATGCCATATAAAAAAACTATAATTTAATATACAAATTGTAAATGTGGATTGCAATAGCAGACTGATTTTTAACCCAACTCAACCTAACTAAATATTGTTACTTGTTAGTGCAATTAAAGCAAATGTCAAAGTAAACATGAATACAGAATGTATAACATATTATAAACAATGCTTTCAGATGCTAAACCAAATATATGCTTCAATTCAAAAATAACATATTCACTGAAAAAATCAAGTGAATATGTTGTTTGACATATCATAAGGAATGTTACCAGATTCTAAACCAAATATATGAGCTATTGCAGACAAATAGTTGCTTGCCAACATAGTTATCAAAAGAAAGAAAAAAATGCAAATGACTGCAAAAGCATGGATAAGAATCAAGCTACACCTTGTTTTCCAAGGACACAATTTTGTCAAACAAAATGATTTTCAAGTTTAAGTTTATGTAGAACACATTGTTGCCAGGTTTATACCAGATATAAAAGGACAAAATTCTATTATTAATTTCTAAACAAATTCGTCTTCGAAAGTCTGCTTGCCAAAGAAGTTCTTGTTTGCAAAAGATGCTAAACCCCTTGATTCAAGGGGAACTGAACTGTGCCTTCTTCAAAAAAGAAGACCCAAAAAATAGATTACAATCTAAGATGTCAATAATTTCCATTATATCATAATGAAACCAAAATAGAATATTCATTATTTTGTAAATAATGAGTTACTGAATAATGAACTCCAAAGAAAATCATGCCAACAAGCTTAAAGATTAAGGTTTTGATGGCTCGAACCATGATGAACTTTCAGAATAACTTAACTCCAAAGAATGAAAGTTGGATGCTTCTATGAGGAAAACTCTTTGTTCACATGCCATGCACACCAGTTCGCATGGTGGGAGGTGGACATTCTTTGGCAGTGTACTAGTAACCTAGAATGGCAATGCAAATTTGATTAGAAGGCTTAGCAGTGTCTAGATGACAGATTAGATAAAATTTGGAAAAACTTTTCCTTTTTAAGAAGATAATGTGCCAAGAGGCTTTTCTATCTAGAATTAGTAGTTGTGGAATTGAATAAGACAGACTAAAATCAGAAATTAGAATTAAAAATTTGAAATGGATCAACAGAAAATATTACATAGATATGTATCAAATTCTCTCTTCTAGTGTCTCATTCATAACACTTAAAAGTGCAAACCTCCCTGATTTTGTTTATTCTGCTAGTTAACTATGGAAAAGAAAAATGAAAAGGGTGGAACATTGCACATGTCCAATAATTACATCAATCTAATAGTTTTGAATTTGGACACATAAGATAAAGAGTAAAATTAAAATTTATAGAATCAAATAATTAAACAAAGAAAGAAAAAACTTAAATGGCTCAACACCAGAAGAAAAGAATACATCGAAGTGCATCACATTTTTCACCTCCAATTTTTAACATCAACCTCTCTTTAACTCAATTCAGTTTCTCAATGATAGAATGAACATGGAGAAGCATATATGCTTAACAATTCAATCTATAGCAGTGTGCTTGCATAAGATACAACAAAAATAAGAATAAAAGATGCAAATGAACCAATAGAAAAGAATACATAAAAATGTATCACATTCATATTTCTTGAAATTTTGACATCTCTAATTTCTTCAATTTCATCAATTTATTTAATCATACAAAAGAAAAGGAGGAAATTTTGGGCAGGGATGCATTTCTAAGCATTTTGTCAATCTACTCGCATAAGTTAAAGATGGAAATCAGAATAATTGGGTTAAAGCAGTTGCACATGATACCAATGCAGTGCATATCTTTGATACAACCATCACTTCTGCCACTGTTCAAGAATGAATGATAAAGGTCCACAGGCTAATAAGATGGGTTGCACCACAAAGGATTATAAATGCGCCAAACTACACCAGAACCCATCTATAAGGAAATATTGTCAACCTCTTCACAAAATAGATGAGCTCCAATGGAATAGAAAAATATGCAAGAGCAATAAGGAAATCCGAAACATATTGATATTTTGTCAATAAATCATCTATAGGCCAGTGAGGTTCAAAGCAACAACCCTCCATCTAGAGCTAGGTTTGATAGTGTTTTTAAGGTGGTAAAAGTCAAGGCTCAAACACTAACCTATGCTTATTAGGACACTGAACTCAAAGCTCGTATGCTGTGAAATCCTCCAACAAGAGATATATGTTGTCTCCAAAGGACAGGAAATTTTGGTCATGCAAACATTTTACCTAATCAATGTAGGAATCACCCCAACCCTGAAAACCTATGATCCGAATAGTCCCACCTTCACATATCCTACAAGACATAGCTAGTTTCTATTATCCGTCTTGTATTTAGCTCCACTTGATGTCAAAAATATGATTTGATCTTTGATGTATTCATTTGCTACATGGAAGTTTCAAGCTATTACAAGCTATCTTGAACCAAAGAATTCATGAAGACCACCAAACTTGAATATGGAAATTTCAAGCTATTACAAGCTATCTTGAACCAAAGAATTCATGAAGTCCACAAAACTTGAATGTCTACATAGTACAAGCAGTTTAAAATTCATATATAAATTGCCAAACAACTTTGAGTTGACTTTTATTACAGTTTATTTGAAGCAAGACGAGAAGAATTTGGACGCAGAAAATCCGTCATGTGATAACTACAGAAAGTAAAGAAGAAAGGGGAACATCAAAAGAGTAAAACAACTGTGCAATTAGTTTTAAATTTTTAATAATTGGAATAACTTCGTGGACCTAAACATTCAAGGAGGATCTATATGGAGCAAAGTGTTGATCCCTAACACAATGGAAGACAATATGTGGAAACAGAGCACGGTACCAAGTACCTATTTGAAACATTCTTACACCCTAATTGGAAAACAATAAAAAATAATTGATGGCTATACTTTAGAGACCAAGCAGAACATCTGAACAACGTTACTAAGGCATGGCTCCTTTGTAATAGAGAAATAAGTTAACGAATAAAATTGCAAAGACAGTTCATTGAGGTGCCAAGCTCTATATGCTGGGAAATGAATTGCTTATGAAATATGACCATTTCACTCCAATGAAAATACATAAATTTAAAGTTCTAGGGGCATTAACCACAGACAAAACTTATACTAAGAAAATAATGATACAAGGTTTGCTGATTTGAGTTCAAAGACGACAAATACATAACAAGCATTTTAACCCCATATCTTTTATGGTTGAGGTAATTGGGCCATAAGTGGTTAATATTGTCTCATGAAACTAAAACCATGGTTGATGCCATATAATTTGATTTCTTGTCTTGAGCTACAGTTCCCACGATATTGAGAATCAAGACCTATGCCTGTATGTAAACTATTTCTCACGTGTCCAAAAGTTAGATGTTACGAAAAACCCATTGGTTATTTACCATTAAATCTGCTCAGAAACTTCACAGGGGGCTTTTAAATAGTTCTTACAAACATTTCGACAGAGGATGACATCAAGTCTCAAAACCCTTAAAATTTTAATTGTTTGCAGCTCAAATCCAATAGAAATGGAAGACAATTTTTCCTGAATTTGAGGGCTTCAATGCTCATCCAAGAGCATAGAAGTGGTTTTTAAAAATAGCCTTTAGAGAAAAAGAGATCATCAGACTGGCACTTCAAAAAGAAAATACTAGCACAAATTCATCATTTTGATATACTTTGAACCAACGTCTGTATTCCAATATGCCATACTGAGACACAAAAATTACAGTGCACTCTCCTACATTCACACATTTAAATAACATCATTACACAATATAAGCAACCCAATTTAGAATTTAAAATTTTTGAAAAAAATAGCCTGGCAATAAACCCTAACCAAAAAAATTACCTTTTCCATTTATAAATAAATTCCAAATCTAAATATACGAAAATCAAAGTGAAAGAAGCAGCAGAAACCAACCGCTGCAAATTATCAGTGACTTTGTGCTTGAATCCAGCTGGAGGGTTGACCAGTTATCATTTTCTCACAATAAAGGGGAGATTGACACAACAGAGTGAGAAGAGAAAAGCGGTGGAAAAAGCAGGGGATGTGGGAATTATTGTGCACGATTACCTTTTTTTGGGGTTATGGTGTCTTAAGAAAAAACTCCAAAATAAAATGAATAACAAAGTTATGATCTGATATGATAAGCTAGTACAAATTTTAAATAGAAAAATATGAATGACTGTAACATGGATCCAGTATGTCAACAACTAAAAGCACAATAATTGCAAATAATGCTTCCTGTTAAACTAAGAATCAAAGCATCAATTTTTTGCATGTCCTGTCCTTTTCCCTAAAACATTACTTTAGTGCCAAGGCCTAGTCACAGAAATTGAACCATAAAATAAATCCCATTAATGTCAAATTTTCCCAGAAGAAAAGAAAAAGTAATGAAATTTGAAATGCAAGCAGAGGTTAGGCAGGACAATAAAACTTTATTCCCTGTTCACATAGAAATGCATAAAATTTAAGTGTACAGCATGTGGCTTGGAAAAAATATAAATCCCATTAATGTCAAATTTACCCACAAGAAAAGAAAAAGGAATGAAATTTGAAATGCAAGAAGAGTTTAAGCAGGACAATAAAACTTTATTTCCTGTTCACATAGAAAAAAGAGCTAATCACTCACTGTTGAACTTGTATGAAAACAAAGCACACACACTCTGCAGCTTAATCAAGCATGAACTTTCCAAGTTGAAAAAAGAGAACTCTACTTGAACCATTACTGGTTTGAATTTTTTTGTAGCTGGATGATATTTGTACCATCAGTGGTTTCCATGAGGATATTTTTTGAGTTTTCAGGGGCTATCTAATTCAAGATAGCTGGTATATTCCTTCTAGTGTTCTTTGGTCATACAAATTAAATGGATAATTCCAGTGTGTTTATTAAAGATAACTGAGTTATAGAGATATGGGAAGAAAAATGGGCATTAATTATTTCTGATTTTAGAAATCATTTTTATTGAGAAACTTGAAGTCTTGTAGTTTTAATTCAATGCTCATTCCTTAAAAAAAATCATGATGTTGATTAGTAAAAATCATTCAAAAATTTGCATTTTTATGACTATTCAGATCATGTAACATTTGCCGCAATGTTACAACAAGCTATCTCATCCATTGTCAACACACCCTAAATGTGATGACTATAACTTACAAGTATAGTAGGATATATACTACTTGTAAGATTTAGCCTTGCTATTGCAGTGATGTATTGCAGTGATATAAAAACCAATAGGTGTCAAGACAAATCAGCAACCATTACAGTCCTCTAACAATTGCACAAAGGGGAACAATATATCTTAGATTGTTGAGCCTTCTCTGGCTTTGAAGTCCGCGAGAACCAATATTCAACTAATTATACTGGTAAAAAATCAGAATTTTATTGTCAACAATTAAAATTAAGCACTTTTTATATGCCAAACATTCCAGCAGTATTTAATTTTAAAAAATTAATAATCACATATTTAAAAATAGCATGGTCGTGATAGTTCTGATGGCATCAACTAATAATACTAATGATAATATCACAAAGAATTCCCTGGTAAGATTAGACTACTTGTTTCAAGGCTTTGAGATATTTCAAGCAAATACAATTAGCAGGTGTACCTCCACAATTGTTAGCACCCTTCCAATCTGTGGCGAAACTAGAGCTTTGGCACAAGGCATGAACAAGATACAATAAGATTAGCAATAAGGTTTATGTGTTTTGATTCCACTCTAAACTAACTATTCCACCACTTTGATGGAAGTCCATACCCTGTTCCAAAGCTCCCATTTCGGCATAGGCAAGCAAGACACTGGAATAAGTTGTGAAGTGTGGCTTTACACCTACCAATTGCATTTGCTTGAAACTTTTTTGTGCATATCCTACAATCATGCCATTCCATGAAGCCAAATTTCTTTAAGGAATTCTACCAAACAGTTCACGCGCATTGTCATAAAACAAAATGGGGTAAGAAGAATGTAAGCCATTCGTGAGCCATTCGATGACATAATTCAAAATTTCATGGAGAGTATAATGAAGTAGCGGTTGCAGATAACGTTATTGCTATGCTTTACATTAACATGGGTAGAGGCAGAGTATGTTTAGTACAAAAACTCATCTCAGCCTGTAAGTGCTCGAGTGGAAGACTTGCATGTGCCAACCTAGCAGCACTAGAATGACGTAAACAACGGGAGGTATATGCAACACAAATAGGATTGCAGAGGGATATCTTTGTGGGAAGTGCCACCCCTAGATTATTCAATTGCAATTGACTATACTACATAGCTTTCTTCAGTGTGGGTAATAGTTTGGAAGGGTATCACAAACAAAAGTATAGGCATTGGCCCCCATATTAATTCCAAATTTCACGTGACCTTAGGTACCTAAAAAATAGGGCAACGTCGTTCCCCATGCTCATAATGTCCAGTACTGTGAAGCTGTCTAATAGCCACTTCATTATCTAGACAGGGGATGTAATATGGACCAGCACACATGCACACAAACACAAATACACACATAAGAATTAAACAACCCTTCACAAAATATTTATGGCTAATAAATGAACAAAAAACAACCAAATCACAATTAATCAATATTAAAAATCTAATTTGATATACACGTTAGAAAAAAGGATAAAAAATTAAACACCCACAATCTCATATAGAAAACCAAGGTATACATATGGAGCCAGAAGCGGGCTCATTCTTTGCAAGTTCATCGAAATGAACATAAAAACACAGCGCAGAGCATTAGAAAGACAAGACAGACCTCAACTGGTAAGGCCATGAGTAGGTTGAGACCTGTTGAAGATCACATAGAAGTTGTGCATGTTCCTATTACAAGAATCTTTGTAAGGAACAATGGTTTTATACAAAAGAAAATAGGTAAGTAGAGACTCAACCCATTAAATTGAATATATAAAAGAAGAGGAAGATGAATTACAGGCCCACAATCAATCCAAAGCACTCAGTAAAGCACAAAATACAAAGTGCAGGGGTGATCCTCTGCTTAAATGCTAGCTTGATCCATTGTCTTTTGATGGATGTCCATAGCTAGATAAATCCCAACAGCATCAATTATGCATGCAAACAAGAAGAATCAAGATAAGTCATTTTCTAGGCAATTCAGACTAGATGAATTATGACATCAAATTATTCACATCTTTTTATCTTTTCTAGTGCTTTGGCTAGGGATCTCTTTCGGCATTTCTTGAGCCACTGCATTCCAAACACAAGAAAAAATGAATTCAAATTCAATTATTGCATCCAACCAAACTACCTGCAGGGCATGCAAAATATGGAAGCACAGACGAGGCACGTGAACTGTTTAATGAAACGTGTTGCACTGCAGGCATGAAACATGTTGCCAGTTGTCTGTAAAAAAGCAGTAATAAAACTTTAGGTTAAACACAACATAAGAATCTTCCAAACACTATTGGCTGCCAAAAAAATTCCTTATATTTTTATGGAAACCCCAAGTGAAAAACAGAATGAGCCAATTAGAAAATTAGAATCAGTTAGAAAATTTCCAAACATTAGAAAGCATGGGAATTTTTAGCCAGCGCCATTTTCTAGACAAGATTAATAGCAAAAAACATTGGACGGCCTAATAATTTTTCTTCCATTCGTTCCTTATTGGTCTGCACAGCAAGTAGAAATAGAAAAAACAGAAAACCCCGGCTAAAATCACACGGGCCAATCATAAAATTTTAAAAAATAACTGAAATTTCATTTTAATAAGAAAATTCCTTAGCACCATAGGTTAAAACATCTGACCCATTCTCGAGGCAAGCACTAGAAGCAAAAAATTGCAACTGAAAACATTAGTCTCCGCCTAGAAGGCAGGGACTAATAAACGACATACATTTGGATTAGAATTATTATTTTCCCTCTCATTATGAAGACATGCGAACTGATCAGTGTATAAAGATGTGTGCTCAAGAGACAGTAGGAGTATTTCCTTGTAGTAACAATAAAGGTAACACCACTGGGTTGCATAATAATTTTGCAGGAAATTAATGTAATTTTATATCTTTATTGGTTTTGGAATATCTAGATCTATATACTTGCCCAGGCAAATCTAAATCTTTAAAGAAAACCAGATGCATTCTTTTCATTCTGTTATACAGATCAACATAGATCTGTTGCTTCAAATAAATGTTACCTTAATTATTCTCTTGTACAATATAATTAAATACCTATGAGTGGACTATTCCCACTCAACCCAACAACACAGTCCAGTCGCCTCTCCCACCTCACCACATATATTTGTGTAATGTCGACGTCATCAATGGCCCTATGCATATACAATTAGACACTAAACATAAACATTTGTTGTGAACCTTGTCAATAGATATATTATATGTACTCACAGAATGAGATAATCAGTAAGCGTCATTAAAAAAAAAAAAGAGGGCATTATTCACCACTAATTCTAGCAGTAGATAAATTCCCCTTGCAAAACTCAAATCAGTATCAACTCTCCTCCCTAATTCCACATCTACACCTACTTACTGTTTTCATCCTTATTTTACGTTGGTTAACAGCAGCAAAAGCACCACGGTTCATTCCAATACCAATGCATTAAGTATACCAATTTTAAAACTGGGTGTTTAAAGCTTGCGCTGAAATGAAGCGGGCTGGGTGAAAAGAAAAAAATTTACTGCTAGTTGCTATCATGGATTTTGTTTCGAATGCTCTTCAGTTGATTAGTTTGAGAACTGTCTATGTGTATGAAGAAGCATATAAACTTGGAGGTAGAAAGAGGAAGGCCATGGCAGATTTGTAACTGATTAGTAGGTATGTTTCTTGGAGTTGCATGAATTGAGGGATCCTGTCACATTACCCAGATAATTACTGATTCTTAGCCATAAGTTATGGGATCTGTTACAGAATTAATATCGCCTATAGAGGGATGAATTCCTGGTTTAGCATTAAAATTAATATTGATAATTATATTAATGTATGCTATTAAATTAGAGACAGATACTAATGAATAAGAACCACTTTGATATCAATTTTTTTATGGAATATGAATGTTAGAATGGAGGATTAAACAACATCAAAAATATATACCGAGCATAAATGTTGAATTATCGAATCAACAATAATTTATTTATATTGTTCTATTGAATAAGGAATCACATTACAATAGGGGTTAAATGTTAATTTAATAATAATACATAATTTGTTCATTATTATTGTTAATTATTCATAATATCCTTGGGGAAGGATAATAATATTATTAATGTCAAAACCATGATCAGATAAGAATAAGTTTGATTGGGAATTAATTACTAATAATTATGTTTTGTTAACGATTGATTGGTGGTTGAATACAAATTTTATTATGGGTTAGTTGTTAATAATAATATCATCAATAATGGTTGATTTAATAATAATATCATTATTAAGGTTTAATCAAGATTAATAATAATATAATAATTATGATAAAATAATAATGTTATCCGGTTAATGCTCAAACATGATCTGATAATAAGATTATTTAAATGGTTAGGCTAATCAAGCCATAGTATTATTATTGTTTCAAACTTAATTACACCCTAAGGTGGTTGGAAATTGTTTACATTATGTCCATCTTATATTTCCATGTAGGGCCTACTATACTCTTGCAATATGTATTTAATCATATACATATATAAGGGAAAATAAATATCACCTCTTCCATGACCTTGGCAAGGAGATTTAAAATAGTTACTACACTCTTGTCTATTATAAACATAACACTCATATTGCAATATGATATTGTAAAATTCTTTAAGGAGAGAAGTCAGTGCTAATAAATTATTGTCTGGTATGCATTCCAAACCTTAAGGCCTAATTGGGGAATTAGAGTATTAATCTTACTATGCAATCAAAATCATCAGTTCTATATCTAGAGTTGGCTTGAGGTTGGGAAAAAATTATTTTAGAGCGTTAATTAGCTTAATTAATGTTAAAAAAAAAATGTTGTTGGGATTTCTTGGCGAAATTTTTGGGCATGACATACTATCTCTATGATTTATTGAACTTATAGACCACACAAAGCAAGAAATTTCACTTACCAACACAAAAGATGTATCTTTCCCTTTAGAGGACATCACCTATCTGGTTTCCCTTCGCTCGTGAAGGAACAAAATGATTTCTAGATTGTCATGTTGACCTAATAGGAAAGGGAAATAATCATGGGAAGAATTTCATGAATTCAAAAGATTTGGAGTGTCTTTGACATTTCCATCTAACATGAAAAGCACATGAGTGAAGTTGTTGCACATAGAAATGGTCTTAAACCTGTCTCTTGTGTCTAGTCATGTAGAGTTTAAAAGTAGTAGGTTAGGGAAGATTTACAAAGTGTAGACACTGAAGAATGCAAGCAACATTTTATCATTAATTCACTTTCCCCCATCCATAATTAAATAATTTTAATTATTTAATTATATCCTAAGGTCATATTATTCTATTAATTAAAAAATTCCAAGTTATTTAATTAATTCATGTCATCTTTATTTCTTCTTTTGATTAATTTAAATAAATATCAATTTATTTAAATTGTGTCACTAATGCCTCTTTTCCCTCTATAATTAAATAAATTCTTATTATTTAATTATTCATTTCCACATTCTTCTATAATTAAATAATTATTTTTTCATTATTTAATTATTCGTTAAACTTTTCCCTCAATTTTTTTTTTGATACGTAAGGGTTAGATATTTGATATTAATTAAAATAAACTTTACAATACGTTTGCTATAGCAGGTAGATCATCACAGAGGCCAACAAAAAACTTATAACTAGATATAAACCCACCAAGAAGGAACCAAAACCTACACCGAGAGCTAGGATTGAGCAAGAATAAGAAATTAATTAACTACCCGATGAAGCAAAAAACCAAACAAAATTGACCACCACCTCACAGAAAACCATTCAGCTTAGCAAAGGAGTCAAAATCTTCCACCCACTCCAGACCATCTGTCGCCACCAACCTTACTTTCCTCTTCAAGAATTCCACCGCCACCACAAAAACCATTATGTGCCTCATGAGCTCTGCCCCTTTCAAGTCTAGAAGAAAGGGGAAAATTTTAATTGTTTCATCCTCACTCCATAGTTTTTCCAGGTCCGCTGGCCTCAAAATTTCTCTACCCACGATGGTGGCCTTTAACATTTCATCCAAGCCACCTAACAGGTCCTCCCGAAATAGCCACTCCACCAATACCTTAGCCTCCGCCTTTAAAACACCATTATCCAACAAAGTCGCGAGGAAATGAGATGGGATATACGCATTATCCCTTGCATATTCCTTTCTCTCGAGATGGCCTTTCCCCAGAGTCATTTTCACTACAACCAAAACCAAAGGATTTGGGTTGCAAAGAATTCGCTTAAGCCGCTAGTCAGTTATCTCCCTGAAAGTGCATTGCCTTTCCGTCGCGTGCAAAGAGATGAGGGTGTCTGCTCTAAACACCTCCAGCCCCTCCACCGAAATAGAAATAACAAATTTTGAGTGACTACCTGAACCCATCACTACAGAAAAACCAGAGCCAAGAACACACAACTCCTCACACCCAACACAAAGCACCAACCAAAACCACACAAACTTTTCCCAACCACTGGACACTCTGCGAGTTAATAAATCCCATAGCGAGAGAGCCAAGCACACCTCGCACGAGCGGACCATAATTTTGCAGCAAGGAGGATCGTCCTTCCACAGAAAGGTCATCCTTCACCACCAACCTTTATCACTCGGATCACCAAAAAATGATCGCCTTGCCAACTATCTTGATTGCATGTTTTCACAATTCTCAATGAATTGGGCCATACAAAATTCTAACAGCGTCATAACTCCCTAACATTTCGGTGGCGAGACCGACTCCCCAGGCCATGTGGGATCCACCTCAAGCCAGCCAAAACCTCTCCACCAACGTGGAGGGTCACCCTCCCAGCCACCCACAAGCATCACTCGAGAATCTTGTTAATGAATTTCTTGTTCGGACCAGCAACACCCAAATTGGATAAAAAATTTGCTTTTGTGTTCCCTTCCCTCAGTATATGATTAAACATTACTTGTTCAAACCCATCAATCCAATTTAACACCACCTCTAGCTTTTCTCCTAGCTTCCAATTCAAAACTTGCCTCTTTCGCAAGGCATTAATAACAAGAGAAGAATCCCCTTCAATTACCACCTTCCTTGCTCTAATTTCCTTGCAAATACATAAACCCAAAATCAAAGCTTGGAATTCAGCAGCATTGTTTGTCCCCTCTGGGAGGGATGATGTCAGTGATCCCAAAGTCTCCCCTTTATAGTCCCTCACTATGCAACCCACACCAAAGGGACCTGGGTTGCCTTTCAACACACCGTCAAAGTTAAATTTGACCCAACCCTAATCAGGAGGGCTAAAAACCACTTTCATGTGATCGACCGTCGACCCAACACCCCCCGAGCCTACAAATACAAGAGATTTTATCCCCAACCAACTCTTCAAAATAAAAGAATCCCAAGCCGAAAAGTTTCACTCTTGTAGACGCATCCCTTCAAGTCTTGCATTAAAACATTCTATTATACTAGCCTCAATCTTGCATTGTAGCCTAGGAATAGATAATTCCTTCTCCTAAAAAATCCTTCTATTCCTTTCCTTCCAGACTTCCCATAAAACAATCGAGGGGCACATCAACCAAAGATCACTAAACAAGGAGTGACTAAGAGGCGCTGGCGAAGAATTCAGCCACTCAATTAAATGATTGGTAAGGGCAGTGTTCCACTACAATTTAGAGCATAACCAACTCCAGATACATTTAGAGCATAACCAACTCCAGATACCCTGCGAAAACTTACAATTAAGAATTAAATGGTCCACCAACTCTTCCATGTTCCAACACAATGGACGCCTAGAGGGACCATAGAAACCAAGTTTTGCAAACCTGTCCCCAGTCAAAATCCTTCCTTGAGTTGTTGCCCATGTGAAGATACCTTCTTTTAGAAGACATGCCTTATTCTAGCATAGATTAATGGGAAGGCTCAGACCTTCTTGCTCTGAGGAGGCTAAAATATCATAACCAATCTTCATTGAGTATTCCCCAGAGGCTGACGGGTTCCATCGGATTTTGTCCCTTCAATCTCTCTTCCAAATCCTTCGATTCATTAAGAGCTTTTCAAAGGCTTCATCTTCATGGGCATCCAAACCTAGCTGGTTTGGGGACTTCCATTGATAATATCCATCATTTGAGGGCCCCTGACTATTAAAAAAATCCCTGACTTTGATCCCCCAAGTCTGCTTTGTTCTCTCTTTTACACGAGCCAGAGAAGGCTCTGCCGCTAGAAAAGGGAAACCCTCCCACGAGTCCTCCCAGAAAAGGGCTTCATCACCTCTCTTAACCTCCTAGGTTATATAATCCACAATAAGCTCCCTAGTGTTCTTTATGAAATTCCAAATTCTAGAACCATTTGGGAGAGACTTAGCAATAAAGAAACTATTAAATACTCATTGACCAGATATTTAGCTTTAACAATTTTCACCCATTTCAGCTCAGGGCAGGAGTGAATAGTCCAAGCTAACTTTTCCCCCAAGGCCTTGTTTTGAAACAACAAATTCTTCAAACATGCACCATCTTCTTCTCTGTGCTTGCACACTTTCTGCCATTTGATCAAAGGGATCTTTTTCTGGTCACCACCACCATTCCAAAAGAAATCTTTCATTTCAACCTATTAATAGATTCGTTTTCTCCCACCGAGAGTTGGAAGCATGAAATCATATAAATGGGGAGGGAAGCTATAACCAATTTTAGCATCATTAGCCTTCCTTCCCAAGACAACCACCTACTTTTCCAAGTGGAGAGTTTATCTTTCACCTTGTCTAGAAGGGAATTCCACAAACTACCATTTTGAGTCCCTTTGGCCAGAGGAAGGCCTAAATATTTACAAGGAAGCTCACCTCTCCTAAAGCCAAGACACCTTAAAATCTAATTCTCTTGATAATTTCTTATATTGAAGAAGAAAACCTTTGATTTTGCAACATTCACCATCTGCCCTGAAGCCAAATAATACATATCCAGAATCTCTTTTAACCTCCTTGCTTCCCTAAGCGAAGCCACCCCAAACAACATTGTATCATCAACAAATTGTTGATGAGTTACTGACAGAAGATTGTTGGTTACTTATAGTCCCTCTATCCAACCAGCACATCTGGCTTTATCTAACGAGCGACCCAAAGCTTCTACCATTATTATAAATAAAAAAGGGGAGAGAGGATCCCCTTGCCTTAAACCTCTTGATGTTGGAAATAAGCCTTCTGGAGATCCATTCAGAAGAATCAAGTACCTTGGACATGCCACCCATATAAACAGTTAATCAAGCCAATCTTTTTGAAAGCCAAAAACCTCTAAAACCTTCATAAGAAATCGCCAATTTACCCGATCATAGGCTTTCTTTATGTCCAGTTTTAACAACATTTTGTGCTCTATACATAATGAATAACTTCTTGAGCAATTATAACCCCATCAAAAAATTATCTCCCTGGAATGAATCTTGTTTGCTCCTCAGAAATGATGGTTGGCATAATTTTCTTAAGTCGATTTGTGATCGCTTTAGCTATGATTTTATAAATCGTGTTGTAGAGAGAGCTGGGATGAAATTCATCCCATGATTCTAGCTTGTCCTTCTTTGGAAAAAAAGTAATGAAGGTGGTATTTATCTCCCTTAAAACCTTTCTCGAACTCCTAGAGTCCTCAATAGCCTCCATGACTTCTAGGCCCACAAATTCCCAACATTTTTCAAAGAAGAATGTCGGAAATCCATCAGGACCAGGGACCTTTTCTGGATTTAAACCAAAAGTTTTTGTTTTGATATCCTCCTCTGAAAATCTAGGCATTTAGTGCCACCAATTGTGCCTCAAAAACCAAAGAGGGGATGTTTCCCAGGATTTCATTCTGAGCACCTAGATTAGATCCTTCCCAATCATTAAGAAGATTGCTAAAATAGTCAACTGCTGAGGCTTTGATTTCTAGGGGGTCTTCCAACAGCTAGCCATCCGGGACTTTGATACTAACAATCTGATTTATTTTCCTACGAACCTTAGTAGAGTTGTGAAAAAACTTTGTATTCCTATCACCCACCTGTAGCCAAACCTCCCTTGATTTTTTCCTCCAAAACAATTCCTCCTTTGCCAGCAGATCATTCAGCTTCAAATACAAGGCCTTTTCTTGATCAAAGGACTCATTATCCATTCCATTCTTGATAATATTTTTTTCAAGTTTTCCCAAGTCATCCTCAACCTTTAATCTTTCTTCAAAAATGTTTTTAAAACAATCTTTATTCCACTACTTGAGTTGTTTCTTAACGAATTTCAATTTAGCCACAATATTAAACATCTTAGAACCTTCTAGTTTACATTCTGACCACCAAAGCTTGATCAAATCTAGAATTTTTGGATCCTTGAACCACATTATCTCCAACTTAAAGGGACTTCAAACTGGCCCAGGTTCTCACCTTCAATTAACAATTGCACAGGGAAATGGTCTGAACCCACCCCCGGGTTGATTTTGCTATCCATAGTAAAAGGAAAAACACCCAAATTTCCTTTAAAGAAAAATCTATCAAGCTTCTCTGCAATGCTGTAGAAATCTTTTCTTTTGTTCGTCCAAGTGAAGCACCCATTCCTAGTTTGCAATTCTACTAGCGAGTTTCGCTCCACAAATTTTTGAAAATCCTTTTGAGATTGAAGGACTCTGCTAGCCCCTCCTTTTTGGTCTGAAGATCTTAAAATAGCATTGAAATCTCCCCCCAAGAGCCAAAAATCTATCCCTGGCCGATTAAGGCAATGATCTAACTCAAGCCACACTTGTTTCTTTTGCAAACAAGACAGAGGGCCATAAACATTGATTAACATGAAATGAAAATTAGATATTAAGCTTCTTACCCGGCATACAATCCAGTGCTGACTAGATTCCACAAATTCCACTAAAACAGAATCAGGTCTCCAAATAGTGAGCAAACCTCAAGAAGCACCATCTGCACCCACACCCGCTCATTTCCAAAGCTTCATTTTTTTACTGAACTTCACCAAATCTTGATCCCCAAGCTTAGTCTCTTGCATTAAAACAATATATGCCTAATAAGCTTCAATGTGAAGCTTAATCAGACTCCATTTGTTAGGGGCGTTGAGACCCCTAACATTCCAAGTTAGGAGCTTCATTGTTGTTTAGGAAGAGACTCGCTCTTCCCTACTTTCATCATGCAATCAATCTTTTTATGGCCATTTGCTTCTCCATCCCACTTTCGTTTCTCCTGATTAGAGATTCTGCCCCTTTTTTTGAACTCCCCACAATTCGATGTGGACTTAAACAAGTCCCTTTGACAAATGCCCAGCTTTGTTTTAGTCGATTCTAACCTTGAGATTGATTTTCTCTTTTTCCCTGAGAGAGATCCCTGGCCACCTGTCCTAGTCTCCTCCTTTGCCATATCCTGAGCTAAGGGATCTTCATCTGCCATTTCCCCATCATCAAACTTTGAAGAACTATGCTTTGCATCTTTTTCCAGTTCTACCAATTCTTTACCCATTTCTATTAGGGAGATCAACTCCACATTATGACAGTCTCCACCCAGCAAATCCAAAACCTTTGATATTTTTTCATTCAACACTGCATTCATGTCAGATTCTGGTTCCACACCCACCAGGTCTTCTTGTGTCATATCCACCTCTTGGGGATTGGTATCCAACACTTCTTCCCCTGGCTGTAGAGGTGGATGCACATCAACAGTATTAGGGTTCACCTATGGAGGGCTCTGAAACTCTACTACCCCAACCCTTTTAGCCACTTCTGGGGTGTTGCCTTCACCTACCACATGCGATGAAGAGACCTCTGCATCCCTTGATTTACTTACTTTGTTGGTTGATCTAGACACCAAGGGACGAACCAAAGAATGAGTGGTGTGGGAATCCACACTAAGCTTTTGAACCCAGCTATCGTAGTCCGAAAGCAACTCCATTTCTTCCCATATATGCCTCACTAGGTTATTTTCCACACAAACCCTAACATAAGAAGATGCTTCCTTTACGTCTTTTCATTCCTCAGCACAAACAAAGGTGCCCAACCAGTTCCCAATCTCTTCCAAAATATTGGGTTCCCAATATTATGTTGGGAGATTAGACATCCTATACCAATCATGTACAGTCTCCAGTTGGTGGCACTTAGGGTTGAAACCCACTTCCCAACAACATAAATAAAAACCACAACCATCCAGGACCCACACCCCATCAACTATTTCATCCCTTAGTTTTCTAGTCAGGCATATAACCAGAAAGTAACTATTCTGAAGAGTTTTAAATTGCAAGTCTAAACCCCACCTGTCCTTCCACCATTTAATCAAATAATCCCAGTTAAGGGAAACACCATACCATTTCGCAATCAACCCTAAATTCTCCAGCCTCAACACCTCCACCTGAAGCTTGACCAAGCTAAACACTAGAGAATCCCTACCCCAAATGATCACTTTCCCCCTAAAGGGAACATCATCAAAATTTCCTAACCCTGAATCTTCCCTCATCTCCTCCCATTACAAATGGGGATGCTTCATTTTACAGACTGACTTGGTATTAGTCAATCTGCGATTTGGGTTGTGACCCCTGCCTTGATCCTCTTGCCTTGAGGCACCACCATTTCCATTAAAACCCCTGGCTTGTTGCCTTGGCCTTCTGAACTCTTCATTTCTATATGCACCTCTCTCCTTTCGACCTTGAGATTTGGGATCGCCATGTTGCAGTCCTTGCGCACCATAGCCTTTGACCACCTCCTCCAATGATTGACGATTATTATTTCGAGGTCTTTCCCATCTGTCTGCATGTCATATGCCATTCACATTCGCCTGACGGGTGACTCTGGGCCCCTCTTGCTCTTGATGGGAATCTTTGGGTCCCTCTCGTCTCCTTCCAAAATGACGCCCTACAACCTGACCGTTGCAGACCACCATGACCGTTGCAGACCGCTCTTACCATTCTTGTGGTTTCCCCTTTTCCTTCCATAATTAAATAAATATAATTTATTTAATTATTTATCATTTTCTTATCTCCATAATTAAATAATTGTTTTAATTATTTAATTTATCATTTTACCTCCTTTATTAAATAATTATTTTTAATTATTTAATTATTCATTTTCCCTCTCCTAAATTAAATAATTGCTATCATTATTTAATTTGAATTTCTTCTAAGCTAAGCCCTAAATCTCAACTAATTTTTTGAGTTTTGATCCATCTTTCCCATCCTTATTCCTTTTCTTCTCAATTATCCTCATCCATTGATCATCATACCTCATCATTCAATCTTCACCTTTCATTTGAATTGGGATTTTCATAAAAGCAAGTCATCACTTTCATTTCAACCTAACCACAATCTTCAATATTTTTTTTCTCATATCATTCATCTTGAAGAACCACAATCTTCAACATTTTGCTTCTCATATCATTCATCTTGAAGAACCACAATCTTCAATATTTTGCTTCTCATATCATTCATCTTGAAGAACCACAATCTTTGAAGTTTTGCTATCTTGAGATCTAGCTATATTGCATCAACATCAAGCTTATCAAATACATTGCATACTACAAATATAAGAGCAAACAAAGCAAAATGGAGAAGAGCAATGGAGGTGATTCAATTATGGCAAAAGAATTGAGATTTATTGCTTCATTATTTGGATTTCTATTGTCATTTGTGCTTCATTGTTGGATTAGGGTCTTCATGGATTGAATTAGGTAGTTTTTTGGTTGCTATATTGATTCATGCTTTATTTCCCTGGATTTCTCCTATCCAATGTGGTGAACCTAACATGAACTAATCGAATTTTTTGAAATTTTAGAGAAATTTTGATTTTTCAAGAAGTGTGATGCAATCGTCATGTGTAGTGACATAATCAAGCTTTCCAACACCACAATCATTGTATGATACGACACATTTGAAGTTTTATACATAGCAATTGTTTCCCAGAATGACACATCTAACTATCATCTTGCAAAAGTCAAAGTATTTCATTTATTGTTGATCTAGATCATTTTGTTGGTTGTTGTTTATTACTCTAACATTTGAATAGCCTTCTTACATCATATGCATTATCAATTTTTTTGTTTTTTGTTAGATCTATGTGATTTTGTAGTTTTAGGTCTTGCATCGCAATCAGAACCTGAAACGCTACAATCGTAGATTAATGAGCCACAATCACTTTTTCATTCACCGTAGTCGTAGTTCCATAAGTCGTAGTCATTTATTCTTGTAACACATATAATCCCTTGTACACCGCATTTGAGCCTCTATATGCCACAACTGACTATCATAGCAAAAAGAGGGTATAAATCTGAGATTTTCATTTTTTACTTTTTACAATCAGTAGGCAGAGGTTTTTTGTGTTACTAATTTTTGATTTCCAGCTTGTGGCAATTTTTGGGAGAAAACCTTTTGATTTAAACTACTAATCCAATTTCTTGTAGGGTTTCATTGTGTGTTTGTGATTTCTAAATTAGCAACATTTGGAATTGGTGCTTAAAAATAACAAGTGTCTTATGTGTTTTGTGCACTTGGATACATGTGTTATTATTGAAGGAATGTTTAGCTAAAGTATCCTCTCCCCTTGCGCTACATGTGATTCCTAGGTTATGAGAAATAGTGACATAGCATAGTTTTAAGTATCCTCTCCCCTTGCGCTACATGTGATTCTTGGGTGATGAGAATTAGCGACACAACATAGTCTTAAGTATCCTTTCCCCTTGCACTATGTGTGATTCCTAGGTGATGAGAAAGAGAATTACACATGTATTTCATTTTTCTTTTTGAGTAGGGTGGGC
>VDFB02257197.1:0-65888 GCA_007258455.2 Sequoia sempervirens | reverse complement strand
ATAAATTATTGTCTGGTATGCATTCCAAACCTTAAGGCCTAATTGGGGAATTAGAGTATTAATCTTACTATGCAATCAAAATCATCAATTCTATATCTAGAGTTGGCTTGAGGTTGGGAAAAAATTATTTTAGAGTGTTAATTAGCTTAATTAATGTTAAAAAAAAAACGTTGTTGGGATTTCTTGGCGAAATTTTTGGGCATGACATACTATCTCTATGAATTATTGAACTTATAGACCACACAAAGGAAGAAATTTCACTTACCAACACAAAAGATGTATCTTTCCCTTTAGAGGACGTCACCTATCTGGTTTCCCTTTGCTCGTGAAGGAACAAAATGATTTCTAGATTGTCATGTTGACCTAATAGGAAAGGGAAATAATCATGGGAAGAATTTCATGAATTCAAAAGATTTGGAGTGTCTTTGACATTTCCATCTAACATGAAAAGCACATGAGTGAAGTTGTTGCACATAGAAATGGTCTTAAACCTTTCTCTTGTGTCTAGTCATGTAGAGTTTAAAAGTAGTAGGTTAGGGAAGATTTACAAAGTGTAGACACTGAAGAATGCAAGCAACATTTTATCATTAATTCACTTTCCCCCATCCATAATTAAATAATTTTAATTATTTAATTATATCCTAAGGTCATATTATTCTATTAATTAAAAAATTCCAAGTTATTTAATTAATTCATGTCATCTTTATTTCTTCTTTTGATTAATTTAAATAAGTATCAATTTATTTAAATTGTGTCACTAATGCCTCTTTTCCCTCTATAATTAAATAAATTCTTATTTATTTAATTATTCATTTCCACATTCTTCTATAATTAAATAATTATTTTTTCATTATTTAATTATTCGTTAAACTTTTCCCTCCATAATTTTTTTTTGATACGTAAGGGTTAGATATTTGATATTAATTAAAATAAACTTTACAATACGTTTGCTATAGCAGGTAGATCATCACAGAGGCCAACAAAAAAATTATAACTAGATATAAACCCACCGAGAAGGAACCAAAACCTACACCGAGAGCTAGGATCGAGCAAGAATAAGAAATTAATTAATTACCCGGTGAAGCAAAAAACCAAACAAAATTGACCACCACCTCACAGAAAACCATTCAACTTAGCAAAGGAGTCAAAATCTTCCACCCACTCCAGACCATCCACCGCCACCAACCTCACTTTCCTCTTCAGGAATTCCACCGCCACCACAAAAACCATTATGTGCCTCATGAGCTCCGCCCCTTTCAAGTCTAGAAGAAAGGGGAAAATTTTAATTGTTTCATCCTCACTCCATAGTTTTTCCACGTCCCCTGGCCTCAAAATTTCTCTACCCACGATGGCGGCCTTTAACATTTCATCCAAGCTGCCTAACAGGTCCTCCCGAAATAGCCACTCCACCAATACCTTAGCCTCCGCCTTTAAAACACCATTATCCAGCAAAGTCGCAAGGAAACGAGATGGGATATACGCATTATCCCTTGCATATTCCTTTCTCTCGAGATGGCCTTTCCCCAGAGTCATTTTCACTGCAACCAAAACCAAAGGATTTGGGTTGCAAAGAATTCGCTTAAGCCACTGGTCAGTTATCTCCCTGAAAGCGCATTGCCTTTCCGTCGTGTGCAAAGAGATGAGGGTGTTTGCTCTAAACGCCTCCATCCCCTCCACCGAAATAGAAATAACAAATTTTGAGCGACTACCCGAACCCATCACTACACAAAAACTAGAGCCAAGAACACACAACTCCTCACACCCAACACCAAGCACCAACCAAAACCACACAAACTTTTCCCAACCACTGGACACTCTGCGAGTTAATAAATCCCACAGCGAGAGAGCCAAGCACACCTTGCGCGAGTGGACCATAATTTTGCAGCAAGGAGGATCATCCTTCCACAGAAAGGTCATCCTTCACCACCAACCTTTATCACTCGGATCACCAAAAAATGATCGCCTTGCCAACTATCTCGATTGCATGTTTTCACAATTCTTAGTGAATTGGGCCATAAAAAATTCTGATAGCGTCATAACTCCCTAACATTTCAGCAGCGAGACCCACTCCCCAGGCCACATGGGATCCACCTCAAGCCAGCCGAAACCTCTCTGCCAACATGGAGGGTCACCCTCCCAGCCACCCACAAGCGTCACTCGAGAATCTTGTTAATGACTTTCTTGTTCGGACCAACAACACCCAAATTGGATAAAAAAATTGCTTCTGTGTTCCCTTCCCTCAGTATATGATTAAACATTACTTGTTCAAACCCATCAATCCAATTTAACACCACCTCTAGCTTTTCTCCTAGCTTCCAATTCAAAACTTGCCTCTTTCGCAAGGCATTAATAACAAGAGAAGAATCCCCTTCAATTACCACCTTCCTTGCTCTAATTTCCTTGCAAATACATAAACCCAAAATCAAAGCTTGGAATTCAGCAGCATTGTTTGTCCCCTCTGGGAGGGATGATGTCAACGATCCCAAAGTCTCCCCTTTACAGTCCCTCACTATGCAACCCGCACCAGAGGGACCTGGGTTGCCTTTCAACACACCGTCAAAGTTAAATTTGACCCAACCCTGATCATGAGGGCTGCAAACCACTTTCATGTGATCGACCGTCGACCCAACACCCCCCGAGCCTACAAATACAAGAGCTTTTATCCCCAACCAACTCTTCAAAATAAAATCCCAAGCCGAAAAGTTTCACTCTTGCAGACACATCCCTTCAAGTCTTGCATTAAAACATTCTATTAAATACTAGCCTCAATCTTGCATTGCAGCCTAGGAATAGATAATTCCTTCTCCTAAAAAATCCTTCTATTCCTTTCCTTCCAGACTTCCCATAAAACAATTGAGGGGCACATCAACCAAATATCACTAAACAAGGAGTGACTAAGAGGCGCTGGCCAATAATTCAGCCACTCAATTAAATGATTGGTAAGGGCAGTGTTCCACTGCAATTTAGAGCATAACCAGCTCCAGATACCCTGTGAAAACTTACAATTAAGAATCAAATGGTCCACCAACTCTTCCATGTTCCAACACAATGGACGCCTAGAGGGACCATAGAAACCAAGTTTTGCAAACCTGTCCCCAGTCAAAATCCTTCCTTGAGTTGTTGCCCATGTGAAAATACCTTCTTTTAGAAGACATGCCTTATTCTAGCATAGATTAATGGGAAGGCTCAGACCTTCTTGCTCTAAGGAGACTAAAATATCATAACCAATCTTCGTTGAGTATTCCCCAGAGGCTAACGGGTTCCATCAGATTCTGTCCCTTCCATCTCTCTTCCAAATCCTTCGATTCATTAAGAGCTTTTCAAAGGCTTCATCTTCATGGGCATCCAAACCTAGCTGGTTTGGGGACTTCCATTGATAATATCCATCATTTGAGGGCCCCTGACTATCAAAAAAATCCCTAACTTTGATCCCCCAAGTCTGCTTCGTTCTCTCTTTTACACAAGCCAGAGAAGGCTCTGCCGCTAGAAAAGGGCTTCATCACCTCTTTTAACCTCCTAGGTTATATAATCCACAATAAGCTCCCTAGTGTTCTTTATGAAATTCCAAATTCTAGAACCATTTGGGAGAGACTTAGCAATAAAGAAACTATTATACTCATTGACCAGATATTTAGCTTTAACAATTTTCACCCATTTCAGCTCAGGGCAGGAGTGAATAGTCCAAGCTAACTTTTCCCCCAGGGCCTTGTTTTGAAACAACAAATTCTTCAAACATGCACCATCTTCTTCTCTGTGCTTGCACACTTTCTGCCATTTGATCAAAGGGATCTTTTTCTGGTCACCACCACCATTCCAAAAGAAATCTTTCATTTCAACCTATTAATAGATTTGTTTGCTCCCACCGAGAGCTGGAAGCATGAAATCATATAAATAGGGAGGGAAGCTATAACCAATTTTAGCATCATTAGCCTTCCTTCCCAAGACAACCACCTACTTTTCCAAGTGGAGAGTTTATCTTTCACCTTGTCTAGAAGGGAATTCCACAAACTACCATTTTGAGTCCCTTTGGCCAGAGGAAGGCCTAAATATTTACAAGGAAGCTCACCTCTCCTAAAGCCAAGACACCTTAAAATCTAATTCTCTTGATAATTTCTTATATTGAAGAAGAAAACCTTTGATTTTGCAACATTCACCATCTGCCCTGAAGCCAAATAATACATATCCAGAATCTCTTTTAACCTCCTTGCTTCCCTAAGCGAAGCCACCCCAAACAACATTGTATCATCAACAAATTGTTGATGAGTTACTGACAGAAGATTGTTGGTTACTTATAGTCCCTCTATCCAACCAGCACATCTGGCTTTATCTAACGAGCGACCCAAAGCTTCTACCATTATTATAAATAAAAAAGGGGAGAGAGGATCCCCTTGCCTTAAACCTCTTGATGTTGGAAATAAGCCTTCTGGAGATCCATTCAGAAGAATCAAGTACCTTGGACATGCCACCCATATAAACAGTTAATCAAGCCAATCTTTTTGAAAGCCAAAAACCTCTAAAACCTTCATAAGAAATCGCCAATTTACCCGATCATAGGCTTTCTTTATGTCCAGTTTTAACAACATTTTGTGCTCTATACATAATGAATAACTTCTTGAGCAATTATAACCCCATCAAAAAATTATCTCCCTGGAATGAATCTTGTTTGCTCCTCAGAAATGATGGTTGGCATAATTTTCTTAAGTCGATTTGTGATCGCTTTAGCTATGATTTTATAAATCGTGTTGTAGAGAGAGCTGGGATGAAATTCATCCCATGATTCTAGCTTGTCCTTCTTTGGAAAAAAAGTAATGAAGGTGGTATTTATCTCCCTTAAAACCTTTCTCGAACTCCTAGAGTCCTCAATAGCCTCCATGACTTCTAGGCCCACAAATTCCCAACATTTTTCAAAGAAGAATGTCGGAAATCCATCAGGACCAGGGACCTTTTCTGGATTTAAACCAAAAGTTTTTGTTTTGATATCCTCCTCTGAAAATCTAGGCATTTAGTGCCACCAATTGTGCCTCAAAAACCAAAGAGGGGATGTTTCCCAGGATTTCATTCTGAGCACCTAGATTAGATCCTTCCCAATCATTAAGAAGATTGCTAAAATAGTCAACTGCTGAGGCTTTGATTTCTAGGGGGTCTTCCAACAGCTAGCCATCCGGGACTTTGATACTAACAATCTGATTTATTTTCCTACGAACCTTAGTAGAGTTGTGAAAAAACTTTGTATTCCTATCACCCACCTGTAGCCAAACCTCCCTTGATTTTTTCCTCCAAAACAATTCCTCCTTTGCCAGCAGATCATTCAGCTTCAAATACAAGGCCTTTTCTTGATCAAAGGACTCATTATCCATTCCATTCTTGATAATATTTTTTTCAAGTTTTCCCAAGTCATCCTCAACCTTTAATCTTTCTTCAAAAATGTTTTTAAAACAATCTTTATTCCACTACTTGAGTTGTTTCTTAACGAATTTCAATTTAGCCACAATATTAAACATCTTAGAACCTTCTAGTTTACATTCTGACCACCAAAGCTTGATCAAATCTAGAATTTTTGGATCCTTGAACCACATTATCTCCAACTTAAAGGGACTTCAAACTGGCCCAGGTTCTCACCTTCAATTAACAATTGCACAGGGAAATGGTCTGAACCCACCCCCGGGTTGATTTTGCTATCCATAGTAAAAGGAAAAACACCCAAATTTCCTTTAAAGAAAAATCTATCAAGCTTCTCTGCAATGCTGTAGAAATCTTTTCTTTTGTTCGTCCAAGTGAAGCACCCATTCCTAGTTTGCAATTCTACTAGCGAGTTTCGCTCCACAAATTTTTGAAAATCCTTTTGAGATTGAAGGACTCTGCTAGCCCCTCCTTTTTGGTCTGAAGATCTTAAAATAGCATTGAAATCTCCCCCCAAGAGCCAAAAATCTATCCCTGGCCGATTAAGGCAATGATCTAACTCAAGCCACACTTGTTTCTTTTGCAAACAAGACAGAGGGCCATAAACATTGATTAACATGAAATGAAAATTAGATATTAAGCTTCTTACCCGGCATACAATCCAGTGCTGACTAGATTCCACAAATTCCACTAAAACAGAATCAGGTCTCCAAATAGTGAGCAAACCTCAAGAAGCACCATCTGCACCCACACCCGCTCATTTCCAAAGCTTCATTTTTTTACTGAACTTCACCAAATCTTGATCCCCAAGCTTAGTCTCTTGCATTAAAACAATATATGCCTAATAAGCTTCAATGTGAAGCTTAATCAGACTCCATTTGTTAGGGGCGTTGAGACCCCTAACATTCCAAGTTAGGAGCTTCATTGTTGTTTAGGAAGAGACTCGCTCTTCCCTACTTTCATCATGCAATCAATCTTTTTATGGCCATTTGCTTCTCCATCCCACTTTCGTTTCTCCTGATTAGAGATTCTGCCCCTTTTTTTGAACTCCCCACAATTCGATGTGGACTTAAACAAGTCCCTTTGACAAATGCCCAGCTTTGTTTTAGTCGATTCTAACCTTGAGATTGATTTTCTCTTTTTCCCTGAGAGAGATCCCTGGCCACCTGTCCTAGTCTCCTCCTTTGCCATATCCTGAGCTAAGGGATCTTCATCTGCCATTTCCCCATCATCAAACTTTGAAGAACTATGCTTTGCATCTTTTTCCAGTTCTACCAATTCTTTACCCATTTCTATTAGGGAGATCAACTCCACATTATGACAGTCTCCACCCAGCAAATCCAAAACCTTTGATATTTTTTCATTCAACACTGCATTCATGTCAGATTCTGGTTCCACACCCACCAGGTCTTCTTGTGTCATATCCACCTCTTGGGGATTGGTATCCAACACTTCTTCCCCTGGCTGTAGAGGTGGATGCACATCAACAGTATTAGGGTTCACCTATGGAGGGCTCTGAAACTCTACTACCCCAACCCTTTTAGCCACTTCTGGGGTGTTGCCTTCACCTACCACATGCGATGAAGAGACCTCTGCATCCCTTGATTTACTTACTTTGTTGGTTGATCTAGACACCAAGGGACGAACCAAAGAATGAGTGGTGTGGGAATCCACACTAAGCTTTTGAACCCAGCTATCGTAGTCCGAAAGCAACTCCATTTCTTCCCATATATGCCTCACTAGGTTATTTTCCACACAAACCCTAACATAAGAAGATGCTTCCTTTACGTCTTTTCATTCCTCAGCACAAACAAAGGTGCCCAACCAGTTCCCAATCTCTTCCAAAATATTGGGTTCCCAATATTATGTTGGGAGATTAGACATCCTATACCAATCATGTACAGTCTCCAGTTGGTGGCACTTAGGGTTGAAACCCACTTCCCAACAACATAAATAAAAACCACAACCATCCAGGACCCACACCCCATCAACTATTTCATCCCTTAGTTTTCTAGTCAGGCATATAACCAGAAAGTAACTATTCTGAAGAGTTTTAAATTGCAAGTCTAAACCCCACCTGTCCTTCCACCATTTAATCAAATAATCCCAGTTAAGGGAAACACCATACCATTTCGCAATCAACCCTAAATTCTCCAGCCTCAACACCTCCACCTGAAGCTTGACCAAGCTAAACACTAGAGAATCCCTACCCCAAATGATCACTTTCCCCCTAAAGGGAACATCATCAAAATTTCCTAACCCTGAATCTTCCCTCATCTCCTCCCATTACAAATGGGGATGCTTCATTTTACAGACTGACTTGGTATTAGTCAATCTGCGATTTGGGTTGTGACCCCTGCCTTGATCCTCTTGCCTTGAGGCACCACCATTTCCATTAAAACCCCTGGCTTGTTGCCTTGGCCTTCTGAACTCTTCATTTCTATATGCACCTCTCTCCTTTCGACCTTGAGATTTGGGATCGCCATGTTGCAGTCCTTGCGCACCATAGCCTTTGACCACCTCCTCCAATGATTGACGATTATTATTTCGAGGTCTTTCCCATCTGTCTGCATGTCATATGCCATTCACATTCGCCTGACGGGTGACTCTGGGCCCCTCTTGCTCTTGATGGGAATCTTTGGGTCCCTCTCGTCTCCTTCCAAAATGACGCCCTACAACCTGACCGTTGCAGACCACCATGACCGTTGCAGACCGCTCTTACCATTCTTGTGGTTTCCCCTTTTCCTTCCATAATTAAATAAATATAATTTATTTAATTATTTATCATTTTCTTATCTCCATAATTAAATAATTGTTTTAATTATTTAATTTATCATTTTACCTCCTTTATTAAATAATTATTTTTAATTATTTAATTATTCATTTTCCCTCTCCTAAATTAAATAATTGCTATCATTATTTAATTTGAATTTCTTCTAAGCTAAGCCCTAAATCTCAACTAATTTTTTGAGTTTTGATCCATCTTTCCCATCCTTATTCCTTTTCTTCTCAATTATCCTCATCCATTGATCATCATACCTCATCATTCAATCTTCACCTTTCATTTGAATTGGGATTTTCATAAAAGCAAGTCATCACTTTCATTTCAACCTAACCACAATCTTCAATATTTTTTTTCTCATATCATTCATCTTGAAGAACCACAATCTTCAACATTTTGCTTCTCATATCATTCATCTTGAAGAACCACAATCTTCAATATTTTGCTTCTCATATCATTCATCTTGAAGAACCACAATCTTTGAAGTTTTGCTATCTTGAGATCTAGCTATATTGCATCAACATCAAGCTTATCAAATACATTGCATACTACAAATATAAGAGCAAACAAAGCAAAATGGAGAAGAGCAATGGAGGTGATTCAATTATGGCAAAAGAATTGAGATTTATTGCTTCATTATTTGGATTTCTATTGTCATTTGTGCTTCATTGTTGGATTAGGGTCTTCATGGATTGAATTAGGTAGTTTTTTGGTTGCTATATTGATTCATGCTTTATTTCCCTGGATTTCTCCTATCCAATGTGGTGAACCTAACATGAACTAATCGAATTTTTTGAAATTTTAGAGAAATTTTGATTTTTCAAGAAGTGTGATGCAATCGTCATGTGTAGTGACATAATCAAGCTTTCCAACACCACAATCATTGTATGATACGACACATTTGAAGTTTTATACATAGCAATTGTTTCCCAGAATGACACATCTAACTATCATCTTGCAAAAGTCAAAGTATTTCATTTATTGTTGATCTAGATCATTTTGTTGGTTGTTGTTTATTACTCTAACATTTGAATAGCCTTCTTACATCATATGCATTATCAATTTTTTTGTTTTTTGTTAGATCTATGTGATTTTGTAGTTTTAGGTCTTGCATCGCAATCAGAACCTGAAACGCTACAATCGTAGATTAATGAGCCACAATCACTTTTTCATTCACCGTAGTCGTAGTTCCATAAGTCGTAGTCATTTATTCTTGTAACACATATAATCCCTTGTACACCGCATTTGAGCCTCTATATGCCACAACTGACTATCATAGCAAAAAGAGGGTATAAATCTGAGATTTTCATTTTTTACTTTTTACAATCAGTAGGCAGAGGTTTTTTGTGTTACTAATTTTTGATTTCCAGCTTGTGGCAATTTTTGGGAGAAAACCTTTTGATTTAAACTACTAATCCAATTTCTTGTAGGGTTTCATTGTGTGTTTGTGATTTCTAAATTAGCAACATTTGGAATTGGTGCTTAAAAATAACAAGTGTCTTATGTGTTTTGTGCACTTGGATACATGTGTTATTATTGAAGGAATGTTTAGCTAAAGTATCCTCTCCCCTTGCGCTACATGTGATTCCTAGGTTATGAGAAATAGTGACATAGCATAGTTTTAAGTATCCTCTCCCCTTGCGCTACATGTGATTCTTGGGTGATGAGAATTAGCGACACAACATAGTCTTAAGTATCCTTTCCCCTTGCACTATGTGTGATTCCTAGGTGATGAGAAAGAGAATTACACATGTATTTCATTTTTCTTTTTGAGTAGGGTGGGCCTGCCAGTGGAGTTACACCCCTGGGAATGACCCCCAGTGTATATACCTCTAGTACGTTATATAAAAGTGCAAAAACCAAAAGGTGTGCATTATCCATTTGATCCCTAGTGGGGTGGGCCTTCTGGTCATGGGTGATTTCACACAGGGGGTTAGAAACTTTGGTGTCTTCCATTGTTGCTAGGGCATGGTGTTCCTTGAAGTTCACACGTGAGTAAGAACCATTGTTTTTAGAAACCTAAGACCTATTTTTGGTGCAAGGGATGCAAATCGTACCCTGAAGTTACTTACCACGTCCAATTCTTGGTTGAGGTGGAAAGGTTCCTTGTTTGGATTTCATCCTTTCAAGGCAAGAGGTGTTAAGGTGGAACATGACCTTGGCATACTCTAGATTCATCCACTCCTTTTTCTCAGATTTAACATCACTCTTTTGGGGGTGAGGTAAGCCCACTTTAGTAGATAACCCTATTACTACTAGCTAGGTTGTGCTTGCTTAAATTGTTTGTGATCCAAGGCCTAGCAAGTTTTGTGGAAGAAAACTTAAAAAAATACTTTCTTACCAAGAAGTCAAGGATTTAACAATAGTGAAATCTATATTCTAAGTGTTTGTTGTGTTTTGTGATTAAATTTGTAAATTGCTCAAAATGGAAAACCACTTATAAAACATCAATTTGAGTCCAAAAACTAGAACACCGCAACTGTTACACAGAACACCGCAATTGTCAAAATAGAACACCGCAATTGTCAATTAAAATGATGTATCTATCAAAAACCTTAGGAAGCTAGAAACCTGCATTTGTCTATGCACCACAAATAACAGATTCTACATCATAATTAACTGGTCCTATACCAGATCTGTGGCGTTGTGCATCACATTTATCATTTTTTAATTTTTTTGGGGAAATACTTGTGTATCCAACTTCCAGTTTCCTGTCAAACAATGACTGTACCATCAAACCTGACATTTGCTTAACCCATTCAATCCATCCATTGCATTTTATCATTTTCCTTAGTTTAATCTTGCATACCTCAACTTACATTTATCATTTTCCTTAGTTTCATCTTGCATTTCTTAGATTGCATTTTCCATCTTAGATTTTCCATCCATTATCATAGCATTTTCATTAGTTTCATCTTACATATCCTAGCTTGAATTTTATCATTTTCCTTGGTTTCATCTTGCATTTATTAGATTGCATTTTCCACCTTAGTTTGTCCTTCCATTATCATATCATTTTTTTTAGCTTCATCTTGCATATCCTACCTTACATTTGTCATCTTAGCTTAGTCATATATTACCATCTTTGAGTCTTCAAATTAGGAGACTTGTCAATCATTGATCCAACCATAGTCACATATTTGAGTGTATTGACCTTATCATATTGCATTTATCTTATCCTTAGGTTGGGCATAGAACTCATGTGTCTAGGCTAGGCTCATCCTTTTATCCAGCCATCATCATCATCTTGGTTCCTATCCTCTTGAGGTCTTGACATTTAGATTTGTTACCATTGGTTTATCATAGTTTTCCTAGCATCCCATTTTTAATGTTCAAATTTGCATACCCAATATCTTTAAGCATAGTCACACCTTCATTATCACCTTTTTAGCATAGTCATACTTGTAACTAAGGAAAAAAGTTAGGTTAGCATGAAAACAAATGCATAATCAAAACCCTAGCTAAACAATGAAGTACTATGGAGTAAAATAGCATAGAACAAAAGAAAGCTTCACCAAACATTCTTCAAGCCCTCCATGATTGACCTTCATCGCCCCTCTCCATTTGCTGCAAAATGATGTTTTCCCTTAGATTTTGATGAGCAACCTATGACAAAGCCCTAAGCAAATATTGAAGGACTCTATTATTGCTGCAAATGCAAGTATGCAAGTATGAAGCAAGCCTAATGTCTGGAGAAAATGTTATGCCAGCATGAAATGTATGAAGTGTGTCAAATGAGGCCAAAATTGCCTTTTTATAGAAAAGCTAATTTTAGATGAATGGATAGGATTATCATATGAGAGATGCCCTAAGATCAAAGGTTGAAATTAAATGTGACAAACAACAATTAGGGTTAGGGAAAATTTTGAAATGAAAGGCTGAGATCAATGGACAAGAATGCATGTGACAAGGAGATATTGGGCACAAAAAAAGAGGTTGTTGGAAAATCAAATAATAATTTAAAATTATTTGATTTAAGAGACTAAGTTGACCTTTTCAATTAAAAACTAATTTAATTCAAAAGTGGTGGAACCATGTGATGGTAAATAATGATTTTAAATTATTTACTTGGTGGGAAAATAGAAAGTGGGTAATTTTAAATAAATGATTTTATTTAAAATTAGAAAAGGCCAATGTGGATAATAATTAAATAAATTATAGAAATTTGTTTAATTATAAGAAGACATAAAGAATTAATGACTTTTTTTATTTAAATAATCAGGAAGAAATAGTGGACAAATAATAATTAAATAAATGTAAGAATTTATTTAATTATAGAGGGACATAGGAAATTAGCGACGTATTTAAATAAAATAAATACGATTTATTTATTTAAATAGTCAAGAGGAATAAAAGATGTGAATTAATTAAATAATTGAGAATTATTTAATTAATAGATGAATTTGGACTATAAGACATAATTAAATAATTTAATTATGTTAAGAAGGAATGTGGAGAAAATAAAGTTTGTAGGCCTAGGTCAATTTTATGCGTCTACAATACCTTCATAATCACCTTGCATAGTCATACCTTCATTATCACCTTACATATTCATAACCTCATTATCACCTCGCATACCAAGCATAGGTCATACCTCCATTATTATCTTTCTTACCAACCTTGGTCATAGTTTCACTTTCCATCTTGCATCCTTATATCTAAAAAATCTAAAAACATAGCATAGTTGCATTACCATCTTGCATCCTTATATCCAAAAAATCCAAAAACATAGCATAGTTTCATTGTCATTACCATACTTAGCTTGCACTACTATATTTAGCTTTCATCTCCATCCTTAGTTTGTATTCATTCCAAAAGTCTCAAAACCCACAAGTCACAAGTCTTATATGATCTTCATTAGATCACAAAGGAAAAGAAAAGACATGGATTCCTCATATGACCCCAATTTTAATCAAACTAGCACCATGAACTTTGGGTCATCCTCAAACCAACCTCAAACATCACAAGGGGAAACTCCAAATCCATTTTCTAATCTTACGTTGAATAAGGTTAATAAAGATCTAATCCTCTAGTGTATGAAAACCTCCAAGGTGTGCTTGCACTCCAACTAGAAGACCTTTCTCTCTGTCTTCACTCATGAACCTGATGGCTACAAGGTTCCAAACTGACTTAGATCATTAACTAAGCCCACCTTTAACTCTATCACAAGAGTTACTATCCTTGTGCTTACCTTAGAGGCTTCAACACTCTTTAATATTGTTGTCTCCTTCACAACTACCACTTGAAATTTCAATCTTTCACCCTACACCTAGAAGAGTCTAGATGCCAATTTCACCATGTTGCTTGAACTGCTTGCAGGGGATTTGAATATGTTGTCTCCATGCTTCTTGCAACCCAACTGATCCATTTTCCTTGGTGTCCACTCCTCAACCTACCCGATTTCATGAATTTGCCTTTTTGAGGGGCTAATCCTTGTAGCCCTTACCAGTCCCTAATTGGCTTTTCCTGCTTATATTCTCCACACAACCTAGAAAACAAAACACACTTTCAGACACCCTTTTCAGGGTTTTAAATCTTGAATTTGATTTCAGACCTCTGCCTGTTCCGTACAGCTGGTTCCTGAGTTCTTGGAGTGGAGGCCTAATTGCCCTAATTCCTAGGGTTTTGCTGATCACTTGCTTGTTTCTCACTCAAGAGAATTGTTCAAGCTTCCATCTCTCAGGTGTCCTTGTGTCTAATCACATTCCACCTGGAAGTGTACTTTTTTCATACAAATGTACCTTCCCCTGCCTTGGTTCTTTGATTCTCACTCCCAATTCCCTAACCGGGCAGTCCTAGCTCGCCTAGGGTTTGGGATTAAAACTCACTGCTTGACTCCTTTCCATTCCTATTTCTAAATATGTACAATAGGTTGGCTCCTCTCCCATATTCAATTAATCTCAGGGGAACCCCAGGGTCAGTGTTTATGGGAGAGTCATTTGAATCTAACTACTCAGAAATAGCAAAGGAAACTCTACTAAATTCTAGTCTAAGAACACAAATCACTAACTCTACTCTATGGAACTTGAATGAAAAATGAAAGGTGACTTTAATCTATTCTAATAACATGCACACAGTGCAAAGTTTGAGTATTCAACCCCAATAATAGCTCTGTTGCAAAACACACGGGGATTTATGAAAGACACTATATAACTCTAAACTATGAACTTGAAACAGTAAATCCACACTAAACAACTCAAATAATAGATAGAACTTGCTCTGTGCTATCTAATAAACATGAGTACAGTGTTATATCAACATGCACAATGCCATCAAGTTCACTGTTTTCCAAAATGCACGGGCAGATACAGAAAATGCAGATTAATTTCTATTCATTCACACCAAAACATGATTAAAAAAATACAACTACTTCTTTCTACGAGCCATCACACTATTTGGGATGCCCTTTCCAAGTTTCAAGGGAGATTGTTCGCTCCATATCCCTGATTTCAAGGAATTCCACTCCATTCTAGCTGCATGCAACCTAACAAAACGTTACCATGCAGTTTTACAACAACTCTGCCACTTCCATTATGCCATGATTGTGTCATGATCCTCCAACATAGGACCTCTAACACCTTGATCTCGAGTAATCAACATCTCCCTTAACCGTTCCTTGGCATCTTCTAACAAATTAGATGTGGTTATGACACACTTAATGTAATGTATTCTAACCTAGACTGTCCTAAGCTTAATAAAGCAAAATTTAACACTAATAAAAGCCTAATGAAGATTTTAGTCCTAGAGACTAACTCTTCACACACAAATGCAAGACCTTCTAAGGTCCAAATCAGACTCACAGCAAAATCCCTGACTTGGCTAAGGTCAGTACAAGCCAAAATTATGCCAACCAAAAATGGAGGTCAGCCTAGGTGCTCCTGCACCATCCTCCCTAAAACAGAAAGATTCAATCCATCCTTGGATTGAGCAAGTTAGGATCAACTCCCAACTTCTTGAACTCTGCCTCCTTGATCCATACTGCATCAACTTCAGGTTGTCCTTGCCTTTCGATCAGATGTTCCTTGTACTCTTTGGTTCTTGTTCTTTTGTAGACCCTGGTATCCAAGATCTTATCAGCTTGTGTAACTGCAGTGGAGGGCAGTTTGAACTCTTCTACATCTTTAATGACTTCTTGGATGGTCTGATCCATGTTTGGTGGTGGTCCTCTATAATGGACTAGGTCTGCAACATTGAAAACAGGGGACAGTCCACTGTCATCCGGAAATTGCACCTTGAAAGCATTATTGCCATACTTCTCCAAGATAGGACAGGGACATATCCTCTTCATTTGCAGCTTGTGAGGGACTCCTTTTTGCAATCTAGCCTTGTTCAAATGGACCATCACTAAATCTCCCACATTAAATTGGACTTCTCTCCTATGCTCATCCACCTTAACCTTATGCTTCATGGTATTTTCTGCCAAGGTTTTCCTGACTGTCTCATGAATCTCCTGCATTGCACAAGCAAAGTCATCTGCATAGCCACTTCCCTTTACTCCATCCTTCAACTCTCTCAGCTCATAAACACCTCTAGGGTGTAGTCCATAAACAATTTCAAAGGGACTCTTCCCTGTTGACCTATTCACTGTATCATTATATGCATATTCAGCCTGCCCAATAATCTGGTCCCATTGTTGACCATACTCCTTGGTCAAGCATCTCAAAAGGTTTCCAAGTGTCCTATTAACCACTTCGGTCTGACCATCAGTTTGGGGATGGTATGCAGATCCAAAGGACAGATTGGTGCCCATTCTTTGCCAAAGAGTCTTCCAAAAATGACTCATAAACTTGGTGTCTCTGTCTGATACAATGTTGATTGGTAAACCATGAATCCTGACTATTTCCTTGAAGAAAAGAGAGGCTATTTGGCCGGCATCATTGGTTGTTTTGCAGGGTATAAAGTGAGCCATTTTGTTGAATTTATCAACAACAACATAAACACTATCCATACCTTGCCTTGTTTTGGGTAAACCGACTACAAATTCCATGCTCAAGCATTCCCATGGCCTAGAAGGGATTGGCAGTGGCTAGTATAGGCCTGCATTTGAAGAAGTTCCTTTTGCTTTTTGACACACTACACAACTCTCTACATATTTCCTGACATCTAGGTTCATCTTAGGCCAAAAATAAAACCTTTGAACCAGTTCCTGAGTTTTAGTGATCCCAAAATGACCACTCAATGCACCATTATGCTTTTCTTGAATTAAATTCTCCCTAATAGAACCTCTAGGAACACAAAGCTGATTCCCTTTAAACAATAAATCACTTTGCAAGGTGTATTCAACATATTTGCTATGGAAATGATTCTTGTACTCAAGACATACCTTGTAAATTTTTGCAAAGTCTTTATCCTCTGCATATAGATCTTTGAAATGATCTATTCCCTTGCTCTTCAACTGAATTTCTTGAATTGTGAGAACTCTCCTGCTCAATGCATCAGCAACTTTATTGAGAGCTCCTTTCTTGTGTTTGATATTGAAGGTGTAAGCTTGCAAGTACTCCACCCATTTCATGTGCCTGTGACTCAACGTCTCTTGTGAATTCAGAAAACTGAGTGCTTGATTGTCTGAGTACACAATGAATTCCTTGGGAAGCAAGTAGTGCCTCCATTTCCTTAGTGCTTGGACCAATGCATACATTTCTAGGTCATAAGAAGAGTACTTATTCTTGGCTTCACTTAGCTTCTCAGAATGAAAAGCCACCGGTCTGCCCTCTTGGCTGAGAACAGCTCCAATTGCTACATTGCTTGCATCACATTCAATGGTGAATAGCTTCTCAAAGCTTGGCAACACCAAAACAGGTTGGGTAGCTATCTTTTCCTTTAGCAACTCAAAACTCTTGTTAGCTTGCTCATTCCACACAAATTTGGTTTTCATTCCTCCTTTAATAGTATCCAACATAGGAGCACAAATTGCACTAAACTGTCTGATGAATTTCCTATAATACTGAGCAAGACCATGGAAGCTTCTTACCTCTGTTGCTGTCTTTGGAGTAGGCCAATTGAGAATGGCTTCTACCTTGTTGTTGTCCATCTTCAAGTTGCCATGTGATAGCACAAAACCAAGGTACACCAGCTCTGTTTTGATGAACTCACACTTTTCTAGATTGATCTTCAGCTTCTCCTCCTGTAGCTTCTTGAAAATAAACTCAATATGTTTGAGGTGCTCTTCTCTTGTTCTGCTATAGATTAGTATATCATCAAGATACACTACTACAAACTTTCCAATGTAGTCTTTGAGGATTTCATTCATGAGCCTCATGAATGTGGAGGGGGCATTAGATAATCCAAATGGCATTACTAGCCACTCATAAAGACCCTCATTGGTTTTGAAGGTTGTTTTCCACTCATCACCCTCATGTATTCTAATTTGGTGGTAACCACTCTTTAAATCTATCTTGGTATAGTACCTAGCTTCACCTAGACAATCCATGAGATCTTCAATCCTAGGAATGGGAAACCTATACCTGATGGTTATCTTGTTGATTGCTCTGGAATCAGTACAAAGCCTCCATTCTCCTCCTTTCTTGGGTGCTAAGACAGTAGGTACTGCACAAGGACTGATGCTTTTCCTAATAAGACCTTGGTCAAGTAGTTCTTGAATCTGCCTGGCTATTTCCTCATTTTGTTGAGGTGTCATCTTGTAGGCTGCTTTGTTTGGAAGGGTAGATCTTGGGATCAAGTCTATCCTATGACTTATGGCTCTTTTAGGAGGTAAGGTTGTTGGTTGACCACTACTTACAATGCTTTCATAGGTCTGCAACAAGTCTTGTATCTCCTTAGGTAACTCTTGTTTTTCAGCTGCCTTCTCCTTGCTTGCTTCTCTTGGCTTGATCATTACTGCATAGCCAACTCCTTCTCCTTCTTCCAAGGCCTTTAATAACTCTTTTTCACCAGTTATAAGCAGCTTAGAACCTGCTGTCTACACCTCAGTATCTTCCAACAAAGATTGAATCTTGTAGGTTACATTGTCCTTCTTGAAGGTATACGAATTCTAGGCTCCATCATGCACAGCTTGATGGTCAAATTGCCATGGCCTACCTAGGAGCAAGTGGCATGCATCCATAGGTAATACATCACACAAAACCTTGTCTTTGTACTTTCCAATTGAAAACTCCACCCATGCTTGTTCATTCACCAAGACATGCTGACCCTTATTGAGCCATGTGACCTTGTAAGGATTCTTGTGAGGTATCCTTGTCAATTTCAGTTTGCTTGACTGCCTCCTCTGACACAATATTGTCAGTAGAACCTGAGTCTATGATCACCTTGCACACTTTCCCCATCATCTTGCACTTTATCCTAAACAAGGACCTTCTTTGGCTTGGCTCTTCTTTGACTAGTTCTTTGATCAAAGTTCTTCTCATCATGAGATTCTCACCTTCCTCTGAGTTCAATGGTACTTCTGATTGTTTATTTGTTGCAGCTGTCTCATCTTGAATCAGATTGGTTCTCTTATCTCCTCCATGAGAAGTGCTACCTTTCTCAGGACATCTATAGGCGGGGTGTCCCAATTGGTTGCAATGATAGCATTTCATGTTGGTGAAGTAACTACCTCTTCCTTGTCCACCACTTCTTCCTCTAGAGCTGAAACCTCTTCCTCTACCACCTCTTCTGGAGCTTCCTTCTTGCTGTTCAGAAAATCTGATTTCTCCTTGGGCTCTTGATTCTGAGCTTCTTCCACTATAGCTTCCTCTTTGTCCTCTACTGTCTTTCCCTTTACCTCTGCTTTTGGGATTTTGTTCCTGTTTCTTTTTGCCTTTCTCCTCTATTTTCAAAGCCATTTGATAGCATTGGCGGACTGTTTTGAAGTTTACTAAGCTCATGTCTTCTTGAATAGACCATTTGAGTCCATTTAGATACCTTGCTAACTTTATGCTTTCATCTTCAACCACCTTTGATCTAAGGCACAATTTTTGAAACTCCTCTGTATATGTTTGAACATCCATGTCTTTTTTCCTCAGATTGTGTCTTCTCCTGTGCAACTGGACTTCATAATCATCAAGGAGATAGGTTTGCCTTATCTTAGTCACCATTCCTCTCCATGAAACTATGGGACCTTTTCCTTCTTTCTCTCTTTCAGATTGCAAAAACTTCCACCATGTGAGAGTTGCTCCTCTCAACCTTGACTTGGCCACCTTTACCTTTTGGGCCTCTGTTATGCCATCACAATCGAAGTGATTCTCAATGCTCTCAATCCAGTCAACAACTGAATCACGGTCCATTTGTCCACTGAAAAGTGGCACACCGTCCAATGCTTTACCACTCAAGGCCTGCAATGCCTTCAAGAATGGTTCCTCTGCAAGAATAGGATCAGGTTTTGGAGCTTCCTCCTCCAATTCCACTTCTTTTTCCTTGGCTTCATGTTCTTCCTTCTTCTTAATCTTGTCCTTCACATTATCTGATGTTTCTTGGACTTCATCCAGGAGTCTCTCCATCTGAGATATCCTCTCTCTGAGCAACCGGTTATCTTCCTCTTGCTCTTCTACCTTCTTTGCTAACTCTACATTTGTCACCATGGTTCCTTCCTCTGGTGTATTCTCTCCTACTGACTCAGTGGATTGGATCATTAATCACAAGCCTTGAATCTAACTCAATGCTCTAATACCAATATGGTGTATGAAAACCTCCAAGGTGTGCTTGCACTCCAACTAGAAGACCTTTCTCTCTGTCTTCACTCATGAACTTGATGGCTACAAGGTTCCAAACTGACTTAGATCATTAAATAATCCCTCCTTTAACTCTATCACAAGAGTTACTATCCTTGTGCTTACCTTAGAGGCTTCAACACTCTTTAATATTGTTGTATCCTTCACAACTACCACTTGAAATTTCAATCTTTCACCCTACACCTAGAAGAGTCTAGATGCCAATTTCACCATGTTGCTTGAACTGCTTGCAAGGGATTTGAAGATGTTGTCTCCATGCTTCTTGCAACCCAACTGATCCATTTTCCTTGGTGTCCACTCCTCAACCTACCTGATTTCATGAATTTTCCTTTTTGAGGGGCTAATCCTTGTAGCCCTTACCAGTCCCTAATTGGCTTTTCCTGCTTATATTCTCCACACAACCTAGAAAACAAAACACACTTTCAGACACCCTTTTCAAGGTTTAAATCTTGAATTTGATTTCAGACCTCTGCCTGTTCCGTACAGCTGGTTCCTGAGTTCTTGGAGTGGAGGCCTAATTGCCCTAATTCCTAGGGTTTTGCTGATCACTTGCTTGTTTCTCACTCAAGAGAATTGTTCAAGCTTCCATCTCTCAGGTGTCCTTGTGTCTAATCACATTCCACCTGGAAGTGTACTTTTTTCGTACAAATGTACCTTCCCCTACCTTGGTTCTTTGATTCTCACTCCCAATTCCCTAACCGGGCAGTCCTAGCTCGCCTAGGGTTTGGGATTAAAAATCACTGCTTGACTCCTTGCCATTCCTATTTCTAAATATGTACAATAGGTTGGCTCCTCTCCCATATTCAACTAATCTCAGGGGAACCCCAGGGTCAATGTTTATGGGAGAGTCATTTGAATCTAACTACTCAGAAACAGCAAAGGAAACTCTACTAAATTCTAGTCTAAGAACACAAATCACTAACTCTACTCTATGGAACTTGAATGAACAATGAAAGGTGACTTTAATCTATTCTAATAACATGCACACAGTGCAAAGTCTGAGTATTCAACCCCAATAATAGCTATGTTGCAAAACACATGGGGATTTATGAAAGACACTATATAACTCTAAACTATGAACTTGAAACAGTAAATCCACACTAAACAACTCGAATAACAGATAGAACTTGCTCTGTGCTATCTAATAAACATGAGTATAGTGTTATATCAACATGCACAATGCCATCAAGTTCACTGTTTTCCAAAATGCACGGGCAGATACAGAAAATGCAGATTAATTTCTATTCATTCACACCAAAACATGATTACAAAAATACAACTACTTCTTTCTACGAGCCATCACACCATTTGGGATGCCCTTTCCAAGTTTCAAGGGAGATTGTTCGCTCCATATCCCTGATTTCAAGGGATTCCACTCCATTCTAGCTGCATGCAACCTAACAAAACGTTACCATGCAGTTTTACAACAACTCTGCCACTTCCATTATGCCATGATTGTGTCATGATCCTCCAACATAGGACCTCTAACACCTTGATCTCGAGTAATCAACATCTCCCTTAACCATTCCTTGGCATCTTCTAACAAATTAGATGTGGTTATGACACACTTAATGTAATGTATTCTAACCTAGACTATCCTAAGCTTAATAAAGCAAAATTTAACACTAATAAAAGCCTAATGAAGATTTTAGTCCTAGAGACTAACTCTTCACACACAAATGCAAGACCTTCTAAGGTCCAAATCAGACTCACATCAAAATCCCTGACTTGGCTAAGGTTAGTACAAGCCAAAATTATGCCAACCAAAAATGGAGGTCAGCCTAGGTGCTCCTGCACCATCCTCAAAAAGATTGAAGAAGCTTCCCAAGATCCTAGGATAATACATATCGTAGATGAGCTTATCAATGTGGATCCTAATAGATACTTTCTTGCACTTTCCAAGAAGGGTGTCAAGCTTCTCTTTGATTTTGACACTTACACAATTGTAGAGCGAGCAACACAAACACAAACTCAAGGTCATAACACATTTTCATAAGGTCAACCATTCTCACAACAAACGTACACTAGCTTGCCACAAGGGGGAACTACATATAATGCAAAAAATCCAAACATCCCCCTTACTCCAACATTTGGGACTAAAAGAACACATGCAGCATCTCAAGGACCAAGTCCCACATTTGTCAATCCATTTGTTTCATCCTCTAGTGCTATGAGTATGACTTTTACAAATCTATTTTCCACAATACCCACTCAAAACATCCCACCAACCAACACAAACACAAACCAAAATCCAAATCCACCAAACAAGGCAAGAAGGATTCATATTGTCACACCAAGACTGCAAACCAAAACAACCAACATTATACCAAACATAAACATGTCTTTTGGGTCATCTCTAAGCACCAACCAACATCCATCACAACAACATGGTAATCCAAATCCCAATTTCACACCACAATTCCAACAATCAAATCCAACCCCACCACAACATAATGCCAATACCAACACAATGTTTACACCCCTTTACCAACAAGGAAACTAAAATCCTTCTCAAAAAAACATCAACCCAAATCCAACATTTACATCCAACTTCCAAAACCAAAATCCATTGTCATCTACAACCACCTCAACACATTTGACACCAACAACAACCCTCTCAGGAAAAGTCAAAAAAGCAAGCAATTTAGCAACAAATGGAAAACATGCAAGTGAGTGGGACAAAGAAAACTTACTCCATGGAAGAACTAAGTCCTTATCCTTTTGATCAAAGCATATACATGCCACCTTTCCCTCCACACTTCAATGTTCCAAGATTTAACAAATACAAGGGAAAGGGAGATCCAATAGAACATGTGAGAGAGTTCAATAATGCATGCATGGATATCTCTTTTGAGCCTACATACTTGATATTATTCCCACGTAGCCTTTCAAGGCAGGCTCTGGAGTGGTTTGCACATTTACCTTCTGGGATAAGAACATGGAATGAACTAGCTGAAATATTTCATCACACACTTTTCCTATAACATTGAAAGTGACATAACCCTTGCAAAACTATGTACAACCAAACAAAAAGAAGGGGAGTCACTTCATTCTTCCAAAGATGGTGAAGTATGGCTAGCAAATGTCCTTTTCACATACTAGATAAAAAAATTGTCCATATTTTTGTGGAAAATGTCAACACAAAATTAATGCACCAACTCTAAATACATTGTTACAACACATTTGAGGATGTTATTGAAAAGGGAGTCTCCATTGAGAAGGATCTTTGTGTGAAAGGATTGGTCAAAATATTTAAAGAAAATTAGAACAATCCCAATGAAAAAGGAAAATTTTGGTCTAGGAACAAAAATTTCACCAATGATGGGGTAGTTGATGCTAAAATGGTTAACAAAGTTCACCCCACCATTCATCTTAAAGGTCCTTCTACACCAAACAATCCAACACTTTAAGTCAAGACTAAACTACAAATGCAGTCCAAAACAATCAACAACGAATATGTCCTCTATGAGCAAATAGATCAAGATGAACTTACACACCCTTAGGGAAACCTATTGAATAGATCCTAAAGAAATTTTTATTATCAAACATCATTCAACTACCAAAAGTTAGACACTATGAACCGACAATTTTCAAACCAACTTGGTGGAATGACAATAACTTTTGTGAGTACCATCGCACCAAGGGACATAAAAAATCATTGTGTTAGACACTTAAGGACCTCATCCAAGACCTCATTAAACAAGGTAACATATGAATGGATAATTCATAGGGAAAGACGAATGTTGACCATACTATTTTCAAAAATTCCCTACAAGACCATGGAAAAGGAAAATCCTCTAGTTCAGAAAATAATACCAACAATAATACCAATTACACTAACGTCTCATATGAGTATACCATTAATAACATCTAAGCCTTTCATAACAATTTCTCTACCATTACCATCAAGAAAAATCCAGAGTGTGTCGTTACCACCCAAAGATCTAAAGTAGTCTTGCAAGGGGTTGCTTCTAATCTACAACTAAAAAGCCAATATAATCTCCTAGACCATTCAGGAAAGACCCCCAAGTAGATATTCATCCTCAATTTTTTTTGTATCTCCTAAGCATAAAGCCATCTTGGACAAATCCTTACAAGATAATTTCATACCCATAGACCTAAGTATTAACCAATTTCAGGCCATGGTAGGATACTTGGCTTCCATCCATCACGTCACATTTTTTGAACAAGATCTTCCTACCCAAAGACCAAACCATAACCATCCACTGCACCTGGAGGTATACGTTAATAAACATAAAATCAGATGATTCTTAGTAGACGGTGGAGGGGGTCTGAACATATACACTCTAAAATTGGTCACAACATTGGGATTCTCTAAAGCAAGTATAGATACATCTAAGAAAATTATCATCAAGGCCTATGACGATGTTGAGCATTCATCCAAAGGTGTAATTATGCTTCCCATAAGAGTTAGGCCTACCTTTCAAAATACAATATTCCAAGTCTTGGATCTAGATCTACCATATAACCTTCTCCTTGGTCACCTATGGATTCATTCCATGAAGTTTGATCCTTCTGCATACCATCAATTCCTTAAGTTTCCCTACAATAGCACCGAGATCACTATACCGGGAGATCCTAACCCCTTCCAATATTGCAGTAATCTAAAAGTGACCACTAAACATCAAGTTCGTATTAATCAGGAAGCATCTTCTTTTGTTGCATCACATTACATTGATCCCTCATCATTGGCCAAATCATTCAGTCCATCCACCACACCTTTTGCCTCTACTTTTCAGATCCATGACATAGGATGTGGGGAATATAACATTGAGAGCTTGTTTGTGTTGGGAAGTTTCCCATGTCATCAAAATATTATAGGAAACCTCGTCCTATTCAAAAGAAACCTAAAATTTTCATTCATAATCCTCCTACCACATTCACTAAGTGGGGTGAACTAAGCAAAGAGACTATAGGCGGAGATATTTCTACATGGATCTAAAAAGATGAAGAAGAAACCAATTCCACACAAATACCAGTTGAGAAATATGGGAAAGGTTTCAATATCATGAAACAACAAGGCTATGATGGACATAGTGGTCTTGGCTTGAACAAACATAGAATGATAGAACCATTGTTTCCTCCCAAGTTATCGAAGAATATAGGATTAGGGTATACACCACCAAAGGAGAGTCCTCCTCGTACTAAGTTAGCTTCAAATAAAAACATTAACACTTCTAGTGAAATCGAGACATCTAAGGAATACCACACTGAAATTGAATCCAATGAATGGGAGTGGGATTCTTATGCATCCAATGACTATGGCCTAGCCAAAACCTTTCAAGAGCTTGACCTATCCTCGTCCCAAACCAAATCTACTGATTTTCAAGCTTGGATCAAGACGTTTTGGGATCCTGATGATACATTCATATTTACCATATCCGCTTATTCCCTGAGCTAAAATGATATTGATAATGACCTACCCCTTGTCCACCCACAACTAATAGATTGGGATCAATAAGGACCTCCAAGTTTAAACATATTCGAGAATAATGAAGCAATAGCTGAGTTTATGGGGCTTCAAGATGGAATACCAAGTGTGGATCATAAATTTGGCTTCATTATAGAACTCAATAATGCAGCTTATTTTGGGGGATCTACTCCACCCTCTAGTCACAAAATGAGAAAAAAAAAAAAGAATAGGTCTCTAGGTGAAAACCGAAAGGCACCTTTAGACCATGAAAAAGTAAAAATAAAGGATGTATCCAAGGGTGAAAATCTCTCTGAGGTTCCCAAGGATGGAGGGTTGGATATGCTTCCCATAAATTAAGAGAGATAACCATTGCTAGTGGGAAAATTATAGGAAATCAATCTTGGTACAGATGAGAATCCTTGAATTGTTCACTTTGCAGCATCTTTGACAATCACAAAAAAACTAGAGTTCACCAGTTTATTTTCACAAAGACAAATAAATTTTGCTTGGTCATATGTTGATATGTTGGAGCTGGATCCTAAGTTGATTTTGCATCATTTTCCATTATTTCCTAGCACAAAGCCTGACAAGCAAAAGTTAAGGAAAATGCATCCCTAGATTGCACTTTTGGTGAAAGCAGAATTGAAAAAGTTGCTTGACATTGGTTTCATTCGTCTGATAGATTATGTGGATTAGATTTCAAATCTTGTTCTTGTAAAAAAACCATCTGGTGGAATCATAGTACGAACAGATTTCAAAGATCTAAACAAAGCTTATCCTAAAGATGACTTCTCACTACCTAACATTGATATCATAGTATACCTCACAGCGGGATGTGAAATAATTTCATTCATGGATGGTTTCTCAAGATATAACCAAATAAGAATTTCCCCTGAAGATCAACCTAAAATACCTTTCACTTATCCTTGGGGTACATATTGTTGGAATGTCATTCCTTTTGGTCTTAAGAATGTTGGAGCAACATATCAAAGAGCTATGACTACCATCTTTCATGACTACATGCATACATTCATGGAAGATTATGTGGATGACTTGTTAGCCAAATCACTATCAAGAGACAGTCATTTGATAGTGTTCAATAATATTTTCAAATAGTTCGAAGAATACAAAGTCAGATTAAATCCAAAAAAATGTGTCTTTGGGGTACAATCCAGTAAACCACTAGGATACATCGTCTCTCATAGAGGTATTGAGGTTGACCCCACAAAAGTGAAATCAATCATGGATATTCCTCCACCAACAAACATAAGTTAGCTACATACTCTACAAGGAAGATGATAATCTATTTGAAGGTTCATAGCCCAGCTAGCTGATAAATGTCAAAAATTCCAACACTTGCTTCATAAGGGAGTCTCATTCATATGGACTGATCGTTGCCAGGAAGATTTTCAAAAGATCAAAAATTATCTGCTAAATCCTCCAATTCTCATGTCACCCATTGATGCAAGGTATCTAATACTATACATATCAGCAACCTCATCAACATTGGGAGTCTTGTTAGCATAGAATGACGAAGAAGGAAGAGAGCAAGCCATCTACTACATCATTCATGCACTTGTGGGGTATGAGATTAATTATAGTTCCATTGAATGAGCATGCCTTGTGGTGGTTTTTTCCACTCAAAAACTTTAACACTACATGCTAAATCATCACACAAAGTTGGTAGCAAAGATAGACCCCTTGAAACACCTACTCAGTAAAGCAACTCTAACAGGCTGACTAGAAAAATGGGTAATGATTTTGAGTGAGTTTTATATAGAATATGTTGATTGTAAGGTAATGAAATTACAAGTGATAATTGATCAACTTGCAGATTCTCAAACAAAAGTAGATCTTCCTTTAGTTTATAATTTCCCAAATGAATCTATCTTTATAATAGAGACTTCTATTACATGGAAGCTATACTTTGATAGGTCTTTTACAAATTATGGTTCTAGAGCTAGTATCCTCTTTATTACACCTCAAGGGGACTCAATACCTAGGTCTATGGTGATTCAAAAATAGGTCTATGTTGATTCACAACTAGTTCTATGGTGATCAAGAACCTCTAGGTCTATGGTGATTCACAACTAGTTATTTGTCAAGTTAATGATGATTATGATACAAAGGATGAAAAGCTCACACCCTACAAGAGAATGCTTAAAAGTTTCAAGAAATATTTTGATGTCATCATCTTTGAATAAATTCCAAGAATTCAGAACAAATCAGCTGACATGATGGCCACCATAGGATCTTTCTTGGATATACCTAACAATGTGCCACAATATGAGTTCTTGGTGGAACAATTGTTGTTCCCCACATTTGATGTCCCCATATCTGAGCTTGTGTGTGAACTTGTTGGTCTTGATTCTCCTTATTATAAATACTTTTATGATTACCCACATGACTAAATTATCCCCCCTAACTTGTCCTCTATCCAACGCAAGACTTTTATTTGACAAGCCTCTAAATATATCATCATTGGTGATACCCTTTACCACCGTAGCCTTGATATCACCCTCCTTAGATGTCTCGATTCATACAAAGCACAAATAGCTTTACATGAGGTACACGATGGTATATGTGAAGCTCACTTTGTTATTCCTACCTTATCCAAGAAGCTCATGCAAAAGGGATATTATTGGCCTATTATGGAACATGTTGCCTATCACTTTGTTAAGAAATGTTGACAATGCCAGATACACAAAGATCTGGTGCATGCACTTTCCCAAGAACTTTATCCAATTATGTCACCATGGCCATTCTCTTAGTGGGGACTCAATCTTGTGGGAAAGATTCACCCTACATCTACCAATGGTCATAAATTCATCATCACTGCAATTGAGTACTTTATGAAATGGATCAAGGCTATCCCAATGACCTATATTACTGAAAAGAAAATATCCAAGTTCATCCTCAATTATACCATATGTCGATATGGTGTCCCACAATCCATCATTATTGACAATGGTCATCCTTTCAAGAATCAAAATGTTTGTGAGTTAGGTGAGAAATTTCACATCCATCACCACTTTGTCACTCTATATTACCCCCAAGGTAATGGTCAAGTCAAGGCGTCTAATAAAACCATCCTTAAAATCCTAAAGAATATTGTTGATGACACTGGTCGTGATTGGAACATCCAACTTAATCCTGCTTTATGGGCCTATTGAACTAGTATCTATACTCCCACTAGAGCCACTCCATACTCCCTCATCTTTGGATCTTCCATTCTTCCCATTGAGGTCGAGTTACCATCTTTGAGAGTATCTATGCAGCACTTCATTGATGATGAAGAGTATCACATATCCCATTTGCATGAGTTAGAGCTACTGGATGAGAAATGACAAAATGTATTGGTCCACTTACAAGCATATCAGGATCATCTTTGTCATATCTACAATAAGAGAGTCTAAGTTATACATTTTGACATTGGTGACTTGCTCTTGAGAGAAAATTTGAAGAATCAGATGGATCGAGAGAAGCTCAAAAGTTTTGAGCCTAAATGGTTGGGTCCTTACAACATAACTATGATATATAAATCGGGTGCTTATCACCTTGCTACTCCTGAAGGTGAACCATTACCAAATCCTATCAACAACATGCACCTTTGCAAGTACTATATATAGTGTTCATGGAATCCAAGAAAAAAAATCAAAAATCAAAAAAATCATTACCTTGATGAAAACCTGACAAACAAGCATCTTGGTGACACCAAAAAAAATGAGAAAAATAGGAAAAATCAAAAAATAGTTAAGAGAAGTAATCCATCCAATAGTGAAAACCACTTTGGTGGCACTTTGGATAAGTACCATGGTGAAAACCTAGAAAACAAGCGCCATGTGTAGTCGGTCTTTGCTCCATCATCTACTATCATTCTATATAATTTTTCCATCCCCATCCATAATCCTTCGCACACATCCCATTCCATAATAAAAATCTGCATCCATGATAAAGCTTAGTCATCTTTCTCATGGCCTGAGAATGATGATTTTAGCATCTTTCGCTTCCCATATCCATCCATAATGAGTTTCGCCCATCTAATCCTATTCGCAATATGCTGGTCCTATACCTAATTGAGGGAAAGTCCTTGAATTAGGTTTATAGGGGATCCTAGACATGGTATCAACATTTGAAAACATGCCAAAATCCAAAATAAAATATCTAAAACATTTCAAAATCAAAAAAAAAATAGAAAACATCAAAATCCAAAAAAAAAATCAAAAAACATCAAAATCCCAAAAAATTAGAAATCATTAAAACTCCAAAAAATAGTGTCAATCGTTGAGTCTACATCAGAGTCAGTCCATTCCATTGAACTACATTGTCTCTATGATTTACGTAGGCAAGGCCATCATCGATGATCCCCCGAGGCATTGGGTCAATCCCTTGGGTTTTTTTTGACAAATTGTCAATCCATCTGTATCTACTTGTCATAATAATCTATCCATAGTCAGTGTTAGTTGAACTACATCATTTATGTGCTTTACATAAGCAAGGCCATTATTGATGAGCACTCGAGGTGCTAGGTTAGTCCCTTAGGGTTTGTCATAACAAGGTCTTCATCTATCACAATCACCGCCTCATAATAAATTGTCCCGTGCTAAAGTTGACACTTTGAGTAGACATGAATAACAAATCATCAAACAAGGGAATTGAGCTTAATAAATCATAAAAAAACAAACAAGCTATCGAACTACTCCTCAACCATCAATGATCAATTTCCTGAACATGAGTAAACATCAAACAGAAAACAACAAATATCAAACAATCCTTATCAGCTATCAAACAATCTTATACAAAATGTAGCATCGTCGAGCTTCTTGGGATTATATGGAATGCTTCATGTTTGAAACCAAACTTTATCCATCTAACCTATCAACTTGTTTTAAATAGTATGTCACATCATCGAGCTCCCTGGGCTTATATGGCATGCTTCCTTTCCTAAAACCAAACATTATCATTATCCAGAATCTTATCATACAATTTGGAAAAATATCTAAATGGTTGTTGACTCTGTTGGTCCAGATTGTCTTATCTTTGTATTGATTTATCTTTGGTCATGTTACAATGTTCCTCAAGGAATTCCACAAGTGATGAGAGGAGCGATGACAGATCATGACCTATTTTATCTTTGATTTATGTTTGTAGTTTGTCTTGGCAATATGATTGGGACAACTTGGTTCCTTGTGTGTGATCGAATTTCCATTTGACATAATCAAAACATCCTATGTAAGCTAAAGGTCATCTAACACTTTCTTGCATCAAGATTAACATGCTTTGTGGTTACTAGTCTGCATCATGGCACTCCTTGTCTATCGTGTGTTTGTTTTGCAAGGGATAACATATCACACCTTGGTCTATGTCATACCCTAGTGTTCGTCATACATTGCCATAATAAGTTCTATGATGATAATTATGCAATAAAATAAAATCTTCAACATTTAGTAGCAATATCTCAAGATATCAATCCCATTTCATCTATTTCATTCTTTCTTTTCCATTCCTCGCTAATCTTCTTTCCGCACTAACATTTTCCTCTCACTAACATTTATTTCGTTAGTCCTTGCATTTGCGCCTATCAAATTAGCTTATCGATAAACTTGCCAAAAAAATTCAAATTTTTCAAAAAAAAATCAATTTTCCCAAGGGGGCATCATCTTATCCAACATCCACCAGAGCATACTGGGGCACATCCTAAGCTGATTTTTTTTATTACTCTTTAGCACAACGTTCAAAATTGCATTGTATCAAAGAGGGGGAAAATGTAGAGACTGAAAAATGTCTTGACCCTGCAAGCAACATTTTATCACTAATTCACTTTCCTCCATCCATAATTAAATAATTTTAATTATTTAATTATATCCTAAGGTCATATTATTCTATTAATTAAATAATTTCAAGTTATTTAATCAATTCATGTCATCTTTATTTCTTCTTTTGATTAATTTAACTAAATATCAATTTATTTAAATTGTGTCACTAATGTCTATTTTCCCTCTATAATTAAATAAATTCTTATTTATTTAATTATCCATTTCCATATTCTTCTATAATTAAATAATTGTTTTTAATTATTTAATTATTCATTAGCCTTTTCCCTCCATAATTAAATTAATCTTATTTATTTAATTATTTATCATTTTCTTATCTCCATAATTAAATAATTGATTTAATTATTTAATTTATCATTTTCCCTCCTTTATTAAATAATTATTTTTAATTATTTAATATTTTCACACCCCACCTTCCTTTGTAATTAAATAATTATTTTTAAATTTAATTATTCATTTTCCCTCTCGTAAATTAAATAATTGTTATCATTATTTAATTTGAATTTATTCTAAGCTAAGCCCTAAATCTCAACTGATTTCTTGAGTTTTGGTCCATCCTTCCCATCCTTATCCCTTTTCTTCTCAATTAACCTCATCCATTTATCATCATACCTCATCATTCAATCCCCACCCTTCATTTGAATCGGGATTTCTATAAAAGCAAGCCATCACTTTCATTTCAACCTAACCACAATCTTCAATATTTTATTTCTCATATCGTTCATCTTGAAGAACCACAATCTTCAATATTTTTCTTCTCATATCATTCATATTGAAGAGCCACAATCTTGAAAATGAGAGAAAGAAAATATCAATAAGATGCCCCATTGAATAATAATGTTATAGGTCAACATCAGCGTAAGGGGGATGGCATTCACGTGCTCTGCAAGCCGAGCTAGGGCGACCATGCCCTAGCTCGTTCTTTGTGTTTTTCTCACTTCTGCATTGTGGGGGGGGTTTTTTGAAGCTAACGGGGTTGTGGTGGTGGGGTTTTTTCTTTTTTGGAGGCCTTATTGCTGCCGTTTGGGTGGCTTGTGGGTGGAAGGGTTTTGTTCCTTCCGTTGGGGTCTTTTCTTTTTTCCATTTCTTGCAAAAGTGTCCTGGGGGTTTGCATGCCTGCTGGGGATCTTGTTTTTTGCTATGTAGGGTGGGGAAACATCTGGGGCTAGCCCCAAATTGGATTTCCGATCAGCATTTGGTTCGAAGCCTTCGGCGCATGGAGTGAATGTTTTTGATAATACGTTGTTTTCTTCAGAGATGGAGATGAATGATCTAGGATCAGTTAGTGGTTCCTGAATAACGAAGATTAATGGGTGTTTGGAAAGATGCAAAGAGCGACCGAAGTTGATTATCCCGATGGAAATGCTTGCATATGATATTGAATACTATTCAAGGCACTCTTTTTATTGCAAGTTCATGGGTTTGAGAGTCTCACTACAATTTTTGGAATCCTGGGCTCAGCGGACTTGGATGTCGGAGGGGGAGATGGAGATTAGGCTCCTTGCGAACAACTTTTTTATGGTCTCTTTTGATTACATGGCAGATCGGAATAAGGTCTTTAAGGGTGGCCCCTATTTTTATAACCAGGTGGGTTTGTTTATCAAGCCATGGCATGCTGGCTTCAACCTGACTGAGGCAATACCGAGTCGGATCCCAGTTTGGGTTCGGTTGTCGTGGTTTCCAGTTGAGTGTTGGCGAGATGACGTGTTGCATTTGGTGGCTTCAATGCTCGGTAAACCTGTTGGGTCTTCACAACAGACGCAGTATAAAAAGGTAATTACTTTTGCTCGTATCTGTGTAGAAATTAATTTAAGCAAGCCACTACCAGATTCAGTTGAAGTGAGTGTTGGATCATATACTTGGGTGCAACAGCTAGATTACAAAACCCTACCTTTTCGGTGTCGTCTTTGTCATGAATATGGTCACTTGCAGCGTAAGTGCCCTAGGGCTAAGCCTGTGGTGCCCCAACCTTCTCAGCCTTCTCATAATCCACCTAGGGTTGATAATGGTAAGGAGCCTATTCTGGGTGATGGTAATGGAGATTATGGTTATGTCCCTGTCAAGGCTCACAATAGGAATCGGGGCCAGAAGCGGACCTTGAGGGAGAGGCAGGATGATGAAACTTTTAATAGGTTTGAGGTGCTGGATGATCTCAGCCAGGAGGAAGTGAATCTGGGGTTGCTGAACTTGGATCAGGGAACTTTGGGTACAGGACAAGATGGGCCACCATTGGAGGCCATGCAGGTTGTGTAGGAGATTGGGGTTGGGCAGATGGATACGGATCAACAATTGATTGTCCAGACTAAACAAGAATCTTCTATTGGAGCTTCGAAGAGTGGTGGAGGTGGTTCCCCATTGCCCCTAAAAGGAGGCAAGGATGTGAGGAAGAGCTTTTTGGCCTCCTCTCGTTTGGGTATTCAGCAAAATGAACTAAAGAAAGGGGTTGGTGACAGGACTTCCAAGCTGGGAAGGAAAAAGGATATGGAGAAGATTAAATTAACTGGGGAAACTTTGGTGGAGTCAGGGTCAGTCAAGACTCTGGATTCACATTTTTCATGCCCCCAGAAATGATTGTTCTCTCATGGAATGTAAGGGGCTTGAACAGTAGCCCTTGACAAAAATGTTTTCGTGATTTGGTTAGGAATCATTCTCTGGATGTTCTTTTTCTTCAAGAGACTAAATTATCTGTAGATAATATGTTGGCCATGGCTCCTAAGTTGTGGAAATATGGTGAATGCCAGTGTGTGGGGGCTCTTGGTGCTTCTGGAGGGGTGGCTTGCTTTTGGAACCCTCAGAATATTTTCCCTCTTTGGTGGATGTCCTCTAGATCCTCTATATCCCTAGTCGCCTCTTGGTATGAGACTGGTGAGTGTATTCTCCTCTCTAATGTGTATGCTCCTGTTGAGTTTCTGGGTAAACAACTTCTATGGTCCCATCTTTGTTTTGTTCATAGCTTAGCTCCTTACCATCCATGGGTTATGGCTGGCAATTTTAATGCTATTGTGGAGTTGTCTGAGAAAAGAGGTGGAATTCCTAGGTTGGAGCCTTCTACTATGTTATTCAGAGATAGCATTTCTGAATTAAATCTTATTGATGTTCTGCCAAGTAATGGTCACTTCACTTGGAATAATAGGAAAATTGGTGAGAGTTGTGTTGCTGAGAGGCTAGATCAATTCTTGGTTTCCTGTTATTGGGTTGGAGACTTATGGTCCACTCGATCTAAAATTCTTGATTGGAGAGGTTCTGATCATTGGCCTATTAAGCTTAGTATTATCTCTACTCGGGGGCCTCTTTCTCCCTCATTCAAGTTCTGGCTTATGTGGTTACAGGATCCTACTCTTCATGAACATGTGGCTGAGTGGTGGCGGATTGGTAGACCAACTTTTGGTATGGCAATGTACACATTCTCCAAGCTTCTTCAGTTTGTCAAATATCAGCTTAAAAGGTGGAATCGGCGATGTTTTGGTAATATCTTTCATGTTAAGGTTGCTGCCCAGGAGGAGTTGAATAATATTACACGATTGATTCGTGAGAATGGGGCCTCTGAGGATCTTCTAAGGGAGGAGGCTAAGACTTTGAAAGTGGTTGAGGAATTTGAATTGCGGGAAGAAATCTATTGGAAGCAAAAGGCCCAGGTTGAATGGTTATAGGAAGGTGATAAAAACACTGCCTTCTTCTTCAATTCTATGAAGGACAGGAGGCATGGTAATTCCATTCCTATTCTGGTGAATGATAGGGGTGAACGTCTTGCCTCGTTTCAAGAAATCTCTGCTGAGGCATCTCAGTATTTTGCTACTTTATTTAGGGAGGATTCACGAGGGGGCTCTGTTGAGGAAGCACAGGTTCTTTCTTGTATTCCTCAGTTGGTCTCCAGGGAGGTGAATGAGTATCTGATGAAAGATATCTCTCTTGATGAGCTGGAGGGGATTGTGTTTCAGATGAAGAAGGGTAAAGCTCCTGGTCCCGATGGTTTCCCGATTGAATTTTTTCAGGAATTCTAGGATATCATAAAGTTGGATCTTCTAGCGGTTGTCCTTGAGTCCCAGAGGAATAAACAGATGCTTCGTGCTCTGAATTCCACCTTCCTTGCTCTCATACCCAAGTGTGAAGGGGCTGATAGGTTATCTCAGTTCCGGCCTATCTCTCTTTGCAATGTGGCTTATAAAATCATTTCTAAGTTATTGGCGGAGAGATTGAAGAAGTGGCTTAAAGTGCTGATTTCAGAGGAACAGAGTGGATTTGTGGCGGGTCGACAGATTCTTGACGGGGTTGTCATTGCTACGGAGACCATCCACTCCATGGACAACTCCCACGAGAAGGCTATGTTCATTAAGCTGGATATGGATAAGGCTTATGATAGGGTTAGATGGTCTTTTTTGCAGAAGATCCTTGTTTCTTTTGGTTTTGGTGAGGAGTGGATCCAATGGGTCATGAGTTGTGTCATGTCTGTTTCCTTCTCAGTTTTGATAAATGGAGATCATTCTAAAATTTTTGGTGCCTCAAGGGGTTTGCACCAAGGGGATCCTCTTTCTCTGTATCTTTTTCTGCTTCTTGTGGAAGGCCTTGGACATTTGTTGAAAAGAAGGGTGGAGCTTGGCATCATTTAGGGTTGGTGATGGGGTGGAGACTTGCCTCAGCAATCTCATTTTCATTTTTTTGATGATACTGCCCTGATGGGGATGGCTACTGTTAGGGAAGCTACTAACTTGAGGTAGGTGTTGGACATATATCTTGTTGCTTCAGGACAATTGATTAATGAGGAGAAGTCTTCCATATTCTTCTTCAATATGTCGACCCCCATATAGAGAAGAATTGCTAATATCTTGAGGTTTCAGATAGGGGTTCTCCCTTTGACGTATCTGGGTTTCCCAATTTCTGTTTGCCATCTTCCCAAGGGTTCTTGGCAGAATATTATTGATAAGCTCCGTGCAAAAGTTAATCATTGGACCCACAGATGGTTGTCTTTTGCGGGGCGGGTTTAGCTTCTCAAGTCGGTGGTGCAGGCTCTCCCTACCTATAGATGTATGCTTCAGGTGGCTCCGATGGGTTTTCTGAGGGAGTTGGATTCTCTTGAAAGGCAGTTCTTATGGGCGGGAAGTTTTCATCCTCCAAGTGGAGCCTGGTCAGGTGGGATGTTGTGTGCAGCCCAAAGCAATTTGGTGGTCTTGGTCTTCGACAGTCTGCGTTATCGGAGTGGCTGTGGCTGCTAAGCTATTTTGGAGATGGTGTGTGGAACAGGATCAGCCGTGGGCCAGGATATTATCTCATAAGTATTTCCCAGGGATTCCACGGCAGGATCTCCCTCGTTACCCTCTTGAGGGGAAAGGTTCAGTGATTTGGAATACTCTTCAGAAGGGTGCAAAGCTTATCAAGGAAGGTTTATTTTGGATTTGTAGATGGGGAACGAAGCTCTCTTCTGGTCGGATTCTTGGGATGGATTCCCTCCACTTACTTCTCAGTTCCCCAACCTACTTCCTTTGTGCCAAATATTTCTCGAGGCTGGCTGGGCTAGGGTGAGTGACTTCAAGTCTGTTGCTTCTTTTGGTCAGTTGGAGGTAGCTCATTGGAAGGATCCCGCAGTGTGGCCAGATTTGGGACTTGCGGAAGAAAGTGTTGAGCTTCACAAGATTCTTCATAGTAGGAGTTGTAGTTCTCTTTTGGAAGAGGATATTCTTGCTTGGACCCATAATCCTAAGGGGGTTTACTCTGTTGCTTCTGGTTATCAAGTGTTATTGGCTCAGAAGCTAACTGGGGCAGAGGTTCATTGGTGGAAAAGGGTGTGGAATAAACTCTCGTGGCCTAAATGCAACTGCTTTGTTTGGACTTTGGCTTGGAATAGGTGCTTGACCTGGGATAACATTCGTAAACGGGGATTTCAAGGACCTTCAATTTGTGTTTTGTGTGGGGGAGCGGAAGAGGATTCTTCGCATTTGTTCTTCCGGTGCCCCTTTGTTGTGCAGCTTTGGCATTGGTGGTGGGAGGTGTGGAAGCTTCCTTGTATTCATGCGTGCTCTTTGGTTGAATTATGGGATAGTATGGGAAGACCTCCTTCTATGGCTTCCTTTTTGCAGGAAGTTTGGTTCGTGGGCCCTACCTTTCTGCTTTGGCAGATTTGGCTGGAGCGGAACCGCCGAATTTTTCGTGATCAGAAGTTGGTGGGTCGGCAAGTTTGGATGCATATGCTAGGAATGGTGCAGGAGTCAGTTTTAGCTAAATTTGATGTGGTTTTCCCCTTGGAGAGAGGTGATGTTGAGTTGGTGGCCAGACTGGGTCTTCAAGAAATTCATTCATCTTTTGTCAGTTCCAAGAACTATAGGCATGGGAAAAAGAGGGTTCAACGGGTTGGAAGGTGGTTACCTCCTCCCAATGTATTTTTAAAGATCAATACTGATGGTTCTTCTAGGGGAAATCCTGGGCCTGCTGGAATTGGTGGGGTTGGCAGGGACTCAGCTGGGTCGGTGATTTTTCTGTTCTCTATACATGAGGGGGTGAAGACTGTTAACTTCATGGAGGGTCTGGCAATTCTTCATGCTATTGAGATGGCCCTTGCTTTGGGATGGAGAAAGGCTATATGTGAAGTTGATTCACAGATTTTGATTAATCTCTTGAATGAGCAAAAGATATATGATATAAATTGGCAGTTGGCTTCAGTGGTTCAGCAGATTCTTCAGGTTAGTTCTCGGATGGAGGAGGCATCCTTTGTTCACATCCCGAGGGAGTGGAATCATGTTGTCGACTGCTTGGCCAAATGGGCCTCTAAGCATGATAGTGGTTGGAAGGTTGAGGATTGGGATCAGGTTAACCTTGAGTTGCATCTAGATTTAGACCGGTTCTTGGAGGAGGATAGGAGGATACATGGGGATAGTTGATGTTGTTTTATGCTATGGGGTTTTTGCCTTGTTTTTTGGGGCTGGGTCCTTTGGTTATTATTGTAATGCTCTTTTCTGATTTCTAATAAAGTTTTTACCCCTTTGTTTTCAAAAAAAAGAACCACAATCTTCAATATTTTTCTTCTCATATCATTCATATTGAAGAACCACAATCTTCAATATTTTTCTTCTAATATCATTCATCTTGAAGAACCACAATCTTCAATTTTTTGCTTCTCATATCATTCATCTTGAAGAACCACTATCTTTGAAGTTTTTCTATCTTGAGATCTAGCTATATTTCATCAACATCAAGCTTATCAAATACATTGCATACTACAAATCTAAGAGAAAACAAAGAAAAATGGAGAAGACCAATGCAGGTGATTCAATTATGGCATAGGAATTGACGTTTATTGCTTCATTATTTGGATTTCTATTGTCATTTGTGCTTCATTGTTGGATTAGGCTCTTCATGGCTTTAATTAGGTGGCTTTGTGGTTGCTATTATTGATTCACGTTTTATTTCCCCAAATTTCCCCTATCCACACAAATATATTTTCATTTTTGGAAGATGAACAGTATTTACTATGAGAATCAAGTTTTCCTCTACATGATGGTAGAAGCATAAAAAAAACAACCAATTTAACTAGTCTTTCACTCTTTATTTGTCATATGTTATTTGGGCTTTCACATTTTTAAGCCTTGTGTGATATAGTGAATTCCAAATTTGGTATTTGAAACATTAAAAAAGCATTATTTTTTACGATATATGCTTTATTTTTCTAATGGGTTACCTCACCTAACTATAATATTGGTACCATCATCAACCTCACCTTCATAAACTTTTCCAAAAACTATGCATGAGAATAGATAGAAGCTTACATGTATATACACATTTTGTAGTCCAATTTTATACTAAAAGAAAAGTAGCATTACATTTGGTATCAAAGCCTAATGATCAGACCTTCCTTTAAAAGTTTTATTTATGTTTTTAAAATGCTCTTTGTTTATGTCTAGAATTATATTTTTCCGCTAGCCTTTGAGTCATGAAACCTAATTCTATAATCTATCTAAACTATAATCTTTGGTTATATGCTAACTCAAGTTTACAAAGGTTCAACATGTAGGATTGTATACAATTGTGTGTTCCTTTTTCAGTTGGAACAAAGTTATCTATTTTAGATTTTCCAACATCTCCATTAGAGATGGAAGATATAAGCAGAGTGCCTTACTAGAGTGTAGTTGAAAGTTTTATGTATGTTATGGTTTGTACTAAACCAGACATTTCCCAAGTAGTGGGAGTTCTTTCCAAATATATGTCTAATCTTAGTATTTTTCATTGGGATGCAGTTAAAAGGGTATTCATATATTTTTCCATTACCTCAGAGTATTCCTTGTGTTATCATATTAATTTGAATGAAGACAATATTTCCCTTGATATTCATGGTTATGTGGATTCAGGCTGGATAGGTGATATTGATAGTAGACAATCCACTAGTGCTTATGTGTTTACTTTATTTGGTGGTGCAATTAGTTGGATAAATAAGCGACAGGTTGTCATTTCTTTTTCCACTATTGAAGCTAAGTATATGGCAGCTACTCATGCTTGTAAAGAAGCCATCTGGCTTAAGAGACTATGTTCAGATATTAGAATAAAACAAGGTGTAGTGACAATTTATTGTGATAGTCAGAATGCAATCTGTCTAGCTAGGAACCTGACATTTCATGTTAGGACCAAGCACATTGATGTACAATATCATTTTGTTAGAGATATGGTTGAAGATGGCAAGGTGAAGCTAGTTAAGGTAGAGACTTTGATGAATGTTGTTGATTCTTTAACTAAGCATGTGAGCACAAAGAATTTTAGGTGGTGTTCAAAGACTATGGGTCTTTCGACCCCTAGCAATTAAGAGATGATGTTTACTCCCTCCCGTTGCTCTTGCAAGGTGTTCAAAAAGTGGTATATTTTTTGGGAAAATGTGTCTCAACCTTGCAATTATATAAGGTTTATTGTTGATATCATATATATCTATATATATTTCCTAGTTACACTAATAGGTGTAATATACAATGGGAGCACGGGGTGGAGTGGGATGCATGTTAAAAAAAAATTGTTAACAAAAACTCTTAAATGGCTAACATACATTAATGATATATTGTAAATTTGTACCATTCATTATTAGGTTTTAGATCAAATGATAGATATTTTTTTGGTTTGTCTTTCCCTAGAAGATAACCCTATTTTATGAGGGCATTGTATTATGGTTGAGTGTTATGATGTATTATGAGATTTTTATATTGTTTGTGTTGTCTCTGGATCTCTAGTGGTGATACTCTTGTGATAAGCTTGCTCTTTAAGTATATTGTAATCTTTGTGATTTTTGAATAATATATTCAGTGGCTTTTGGAGTGTGGATTTTTCTCTTGAAATGGTTTTTCCCATGTAAATCACTATGTTGTGGTATGCATGATATTTATGTTTCAGTTTATGTAACTGTTGAAAATATTTGTAAAGTTTTGCATTATTCTCCTCTCAAGATTAGTGTAGGAAGTTGTTCCGCTACCTTAGCTTCCTTACACTCCCAAGCATCTTTAGAAAAACTGAAATTTATCACCTTCAACCATTATGAATCAACTAATCCACACAAAATAGCATTCTTGGCTTTAGCATTACATTCATATAATCTAATTTCAGCTAGATTTGTAATAGGAGTGGTAGGAGTAGTATAACCACTTTTGATAGATTACCAAACACCAAAACCTAGACAGTTTAGGTGTCCTTCCATTCTCAATTTCCAATAGGAGTAATTAGTCTCATTAAGCCTAGGACCTTTATGTGAAAAATCATGTTCCATCTTGGATCTTTGCCTCAAGTTATTAAGCTTCTATAGAGGAACTTGGATTTGATACCAATTGTTGAACACTTTCAGAGGCTAGGAGGGGGTGAATCAGTCTACACAAAACTTAACCCCTTCTAAAACTTGAAACTTTCAGCACAACCCAAACTCCTTTAGCAGATAATAATGGAACATTAAGCAGAGTAGTAATAGAGAAGAATATGGCAATTTGAATCTTTAACACCTTCAGCAAACTTTACCAATGAAAGATATAGCAATAATTAGATCAGCGGAAAAGAGAAAGAGATAGAGAACACAAACATGCACAAAGAGACTTGATTTACGTGGAAAACCCAATGAGGGAAAAACCACTATGAGAGTTAACTCATAATATAAGGCTAACTGCCAAAATACTTGCAAGAAGGCTCACTACCTTAAAGCAAGATACAAAAGGACTTGCAGCATTGAAGTACCAACTAACTATAGGAGAAATATACATAGGACCTAATGAGATTCACTATCTCAGAGTAGGATAGAAAAGATATATAAGAGAATTGTAAAAATTTCTAACACAATTCTCTGTTGACTAAGGCGTTCAAGCACAATTTATCTTTTCTTTCACAATATTTATCACTATCTCTATTAGATATTCAATACATATCATTCACACACTTTTTTACACTTGTACATTGCTTCATCCATGTTGCATCTGAAATGATCTTGCATTTATATCCATCACGACACTTTGATTCTTCAATTAGGTCAGCCAAAAAGAGAATAAACAATAAATTCAATTGGTCAGCCACCAAAGCATGATGTGGTCCTATCCCAAGGATAGAGAGTACCAAAAAAAATCTTAACACTTCTTTTAATGTGATCCAAAATGATTTACATGCAAGTGCACATCAACCTAAGTCAACATCAAGGAAACATGTGGATGAGACAATGAAGCACATAACCAGTCATCCCATAAACACTCTTGCAATTGAATTTAATTTATGTGGTCCTAAATAGGATAGGTCAGGACCCAAATCTATCATGACACATTTTCCATTGTTTCTACAGCCCCCTAAGCACACGAACCAAGCAAAGGAACAAGCCCTATTGGCCAGATATCCACAAAAGATCAAGAAAGCCAACTCAAAATGTAACGCAACACCAAAGCAGCCAATTAGAAATGTGTGGATCACATAGGGATGTTCCTTGAACATCCAACATCACTTCCATACACTTGTTTCATACTTCCATGCCATCAGCAACCACTACAAACCAAAAAAGTACAAACAACTCTATTTAGGAAACACATAATTCATAACCAGATGATGTAACATTTTTACAACAACTTGCAAACCATTTCAGCATATGAGATTGGAACTGATATATTGCATAGATGATGTGAACACATTCACCAAGCCACAAGAGAAGAGACATCAATGCGGAGAAATATGAAGCATTATTTGGACCAATCTAGACAATTAGCACACTGCCAACCTACTACAATTCATAGGAACCTCCTCGGAAACACATGTGGCCTAAAAATATTGGAGTGCAACATACACAGAGAACTAACATTGAATGCCAAACTGTAAGACTAGAACTGCAATAGTGAAGGAATGTGGAGCATTCTCCCAAATAGATGTCAATACAGCTTCTTGAACCAAAAACATTTGTGTAACTTGTGGAGACAAAAAAATTATATTAGCAACACATATATTATCAGGAACATTAGGAGAGAGCATGAGGTAGACTGTAGATCATCTCTCAAACATTATTCATAGTTCTAATCCTCATCTTAATATATTATCATGAAAACAACTCTATTGTTAGTAATAATGCATTATATGAACATCAACAATGACATCCAACCATGAACTTCTTCAATTCTTCTCTTCTTTGATAAGGCATGGCATCCAACAATGAACTTCTTCAACTCTTCTCTTTAATATTAGCCCAAACTGAATATGCCAAGGAATAACAACATATTACTCAGGTTCCAACAATCTCCATCAATGACAACCATCAGTGTTGACATCAATGACAACAACACAACCATTAGTGTTGACATCAATGACAACAACTACCAATAATCATGACAAAAACACAATCATTAGTGTTGACATCAATGGAAACAACTACCAACAAACATATCTTAATTCTAATTTTAAGCATATCCTTCACTCTCTTAAATTCTCTATCCACTTATTTATTCATATATCCCTTCAAAGTATTTGAATCCACTTACTATTCGCATTCTCTCATATATGTCATCTAGTCTCATGTAGTCATTGATGTTGTCTTAACCATCCACACATTTTAGTATCACAATCATGTTAGATTATGTTAATCATTTTTACAAGTTATCTCTAATTTTATAAAACCAAATTATTCAAAAGGAAAAAAAATATTTTAACCATTCAATATCCACAAGATTCTATAAAAAAATTGACTTTAAGAATTGGTCCTTATATTATATCAAAGAAGATATTTATCTAAAATAACTTTTTAGAACTCTTGATAAATTATTCAAGATTTTTTTTTAAACAATTCACACAGTACTATAATCATTGGATACAATCCATAATTATATTTGCTACCCATAAATTCCCCTAAACTTCTACTCGGGATGTTATCTCACTTTTTCCTAAGTCTTAGACCTGATCTACGTTTGGGAGGTCTTTTGTTATTCTTTTCGAACTTGGGCAGGGTTTTTATAAGTTCGTCGAACCTCTTACTTTACCACCCACCTTATCTGTCCTCCAATGGGCGGTGTTTTCCTATCATGTTCAAACTTTATTTTTTCCCCTAAGTGAATGTACGAATGTTGGGAAACCGTTAGATGAGTCATAAGTTGAAATTTAGAAACTTCTTCAGCAAGTTATGTTCTGGGTGGTATTTTTGAGATTATCTCAAACCTGGGCGGGGTTGTGCTAGGTTCCTCAAACCACCATTTTTGCCACTTGAGAAGAGTTTTTGATGATTAACCTAATTACAACTAGTTTGGTTGCTTAACCAATGCATTATAAAGAATAAAACCAGAAATTTCAAGCATGATATGAACAAGAATAATGGATCCATACATGTAAAAACACAATAGTACCAAAAAAGATATTTTATTTATATATGTAACATTTTTACATCATGTTAGCAAAAATTGCTTGGTTAGATTACAAAAACTTAGGTGGTAGACACAAAAAGAGGCAAAAAGGAAAATTTTCACTTCAGGTGCACAAGGCAAACATCAAAACACGGACGCCCTCAGTGACAATTTGTAGGTGTTCAATCTGAGCCAGAGATAGTAGGTTCTCGTGTGACTGGAGGAATTGCATGAACAATCCCATGTCATTCCTCACTACTCCAGTGCATAGTAGAGCCATGGCCTCCTCTAGAGTCTTGTCCTCAATAGCAGATGCAATGCAGATGGCATCAGCTATCAACCCAATTTGAGGATAATAGTTGAGTCCATTTATTGCCACCCTAACATGGTGATGGAATTCAGGTTTCACCAGGAAATCTAGTGCTCTCATGCCCCAGTCCTGATGGCCAGAAGTCCTGATGACAATATAGATTAAACGCTCCAGCATAGTGGTGTTATGCACATGGGCTTGGCTCAGGAATGCCTCGCCAAGGATACTCTGGAGCACTTCCTCCTCCACCTCACCCTGCACCACAAAAACCTCCTTCAGCTAGTTAGAAATGTGCCTAAACAAAGGGCTACACTCAATTTCCTCCAGGGTGATGTAGTCATTAGCATAGTTTCCATCACTTTGAGAGCTCTCCATGTTTGATGCAATTGATGGTGGAAGAAAGGTGACGTTGCCTGAATTTATAGAGTCACGGTTAGACATGAGTGTATTCTTCTAAGCTTGATAGGATGTTAGTTTAATTCACATTTAAGGTTGGCTTGCGTTGATTTGGATTGTAATTTCCTATCAAGCAACTCACACATGCCACTGCTTGATATTCTTATGCCTTGCATTTAAAGTTGATGAAATGATTGGTCCTTTAGCAGCTATTGTTGAAGTTATAATTAGTTTTCTTTGTAGATACCTATTCCCTGCAAGATTTCTATTATTCTGACCAACTTCCCGGGAAACATTTGTAATACAAGTTGTTATTTTAGTAATGGCTTTGGCACCTACCAAAATTTTTAGCCTAACTATAAATTTGAAACTTAGGAGGATAGAAGTGACCTTTTTTGGATACACCTGAGGGGTGCTATTGAGAGGCATTTATTACAGACTATAATAGTTTATAATTTTTTTGTTATGAATTAAATGAAATTGGTATGTCGATCTTAGAATTATGTGTACGATATAGTTGTGTCTCCTTTGAAATTTGAGTTATATGTCATTTATTTACTGCAATCTGGCTTATTTTTCATTATTTTGATTTGATGGTCATGATTTTCAATCTTTGTGTTGATTATGAATGGTTGTGACCTTTTCTACCACGTTATTTTCATATTTATGATCTAGCATTTTCCACCTTTCCTGCTTTCTGGTTAAAAGCACATGCAATTTTCTTAAGTTTAGTTTAATTCATTGAAAATCTAGTGAGGGAGTTGTACCTCGACAAAATTCAGAGAAAAGCCACAAATGCAATTGTGGACTTTTCAGAGTTGTTAGTGAATTTCAATTGGTGTTGAATATGGGTTTAGAGTCATTTTTTAATTTATCTATCAAGAACCATTCCATTTGTTAACAATATTAATATTACTAATGGAAAACTCATATTGTAAAATTATAATTTATATATGGGAGACAAACAAGAAACCTCCTACATCTAAATGGCATGTGTATGACTATCTCCATGAATTATTGAACTTATAGACCACACAAATAAAGAACTTTCATTTACCAACACAAAAGATGTATCTTTCCCTTTAGATGATGTCACCTATTTGGTTTCCCTTTGCTCATGAAGCAACAAAATGATTTCTAGATTGTCATGTTGACCTAATAGGAAAGGGAACTAATCATGGGAATAATTTCATGAATTTAGAGGATTTGGAGTGTCTTTGACATTTTTATTTAACATGAGAAGCAAATGAGTGAAGTATTTGCACATGGATATGATCTTAATCTACCTCTTGTGTCTAATTGTGTAGAGTTTTAAAGTAGTATGTTAGGGAAAAATTACAAAGATACTTGCATTTTTGGAAGATGAACAATATGTCTTGTGAAAATCAAGTTTTCCTCTACATGATGGTAGAAGCATAAAACAAAAAAACCAATTTGATCGGTCTTTCACTCTTTATTTTTCATATGTTATTTATCTTTTCATATTTTTAAGCCTTGTGTGATATAGTGAGTTCCAGATATTTTTAATTGAAACCTTAAAATCCATTATTTTTATGTTGTATGCTTTTTTTTCCTAATGGGTTACCTCACCTAACTGTAAGATTGGTACCATCATCAACCTCGCCTTCATAAACTTTTCCAAAAACTATGCATGGGAATAGACACAAGCTTACATGCATATACACATTTTCTAGTCCAATTTTATACTCAAATAAAAGTATCATTACATTCTGTATCAAAGCCTAATGATCAGACCTTCCTTTAAAAAATTTATCTATATTTTTTAAATGCTCCTTGTGTATGTCTAAAATTATATTTTTCACATACCCTTTGAGTCATGAAACCTAATTCTATAATATCTAGACTGTAATCTTTGTGTATATGCTAATTTTTATTTCTTTTTTTTTTCATTGGAATAATTGAAAATACTATATCATATAGATGTCTTCATATTCATATTTAAAATATTGTTTAGAATTGATATTTATTTTAGAACTCCCTATTTAAAACTAGACTCAACTTAAGACACCATAAACCTCTTTAATTCTATCTATATATAATTCATTTAAACATATCTTAGTTCTAATTTTAAGCATATCCCTCACTCTCTTGAAATCTCTATCCCCTTAGTTATGAATTTATCCCTTCAAACTATTCTAATTCACTTACTATTCGCATTCTCTCATATATCTCATGCGGTCTCATGTAGTCATTGATGTTGTCTTCACCATCCACACATTTTAGTATCACAGTCATGTTAGATTATGTTAATCATCTTTACAAGTTATCTCTCATTTTATAAAATAAATTATTCAAAATCACAAAATTTATTTTAAACATTCAATATCCATAACATTCTATAAAAAAATGACTTTAATAATCCGATCTTATATTACATCAAAGAATACATTTATCTCAAGTAACTTTGTAAAACTCTTGATAAATTAGTCAAGATTTTTTTTTTTAAACAATTCATATAGTACTATAATCATTGGATATAATCCATAATTATATTAATATTACTAATAGAAAACTCATATTGTAAAGTTATAATTTATATATGGGAAACAAACAAGAAACCTATTACATGTGTTTATGGCATATGTATGACTATCTCTATGAATTATTGAACTTATAGACCACACAAAGAAAGAAATTTCACTTACCAACACAAATTATGTATCTTTCCCTTTAGAGGACACCACCTATTTGGTTTCCCTTACTCGTGAAGGAACAAAATGATTTTGTTATCCTTGAATTCAGCGCGCTCAATTCGTCGGATAATCACACTCAATTTGTGGGATAACCCCTACGAAACTTGTATGTTTCATAGCTCACATACTCTAAGCATGCAAAACGAGGCGAATTGCATTGGTCCTCATGCGTGGTCCCCCATCCTCAAAAAAATCATTCTGAGCATTAACCTTTGTTAGTTCGTCAAAATTTGCATTTTAAATCAAGTTGTGAAAATTCAGTTTTGGGAGTTAGTCATTTTCTAGCACATGCAATGTCGGGGTTTTTCAATGCCCCTGCATAATGTCTTTTGCCTTAGCCATTTTCTGGCACATGCAATTTTGAGGTTTTTCAGTGCCCTTGCATCTGAGTTCCTAAGTCACAGGCACTGTTGTTGAATTTTACCGCCTGTGCACATGCAATGTCACTGAATTTTAGTGCTCATACATATTTACATGTAGTGTTGAGGAATTTTTGAGCCTTTGCATATTTTCCATGCCTTAGTCATTTTCTTGCACATGCAGTGCCAGGGAATTTTTGAGACACTGCATCTCAAACTACAAGTCACATGCAAGAGCTATGTTTTTCAGAGCCTTTGCATATTTTCATGCAGTCACTTAGAATTTTCCCACTAGTGCATAAAACCTTCTTTTTTCTCTAACACTAGAAAATATGAAATTTGTGTAGCTACTCTTCCATGCCAATCTAATATTTTGTGTCCATATTCCTGATTTATTTTGATTGATTTCTTACTGTTCCACAAATGTTTGTTCCATCACCGAGCAAGAAATTCATGAAATATAACCCAAAATTTCTTCCCACCAATTTAGTTGTCCAGGAATATACATCCATGTTCCAAAAGGAATTTGAAGATGAAGCTCTCTCAATAACTTCAATGGAAAAAATGATGGATTTTCAGCTGACTTTGGATAATTTGAAAGTTGTTAGGCACCGAAAAGAGTGCAACACTATCAAGGGCTCAGTCACACGAGTTTTTTCCATCTCTAGACATACCACATGTCCCATTAATAAAGGAGTTCAAGCAATCATGAAGAAATATGAAGACTTCTTGGAGAAGGATGGTGAAGAAAGTTGAACGTGCCTTGAGCTTCACTTAGTTTATTTCTCATTATTTTTCTATGTGTTATGTAAATAAGTTTGACATTTTTACATGTCATTTTGCAAAATGTAATTACATGTAAAAACGAAGATATTCTCCTACATTCATGGACATCATGTTTGAATAAGTCAATAGTTAGTTAGGGTTTTTCCTAGATTAGCTCTCCTCTCTCATCTATAAATATGAGAGGATTCTATTGTATTATGGACCTTTTGTCTTATGCAACAAAGTACTGCTCATTTGTGAAGTAATTTTGAAACTTTGAGTTCATATTGTGAAACTATTTTTCAATCAATAAAGAAGCCCAAATTGCATACCAAACTTTGAGTTGGGTCAATTTCAACGTATGTGAATGTTCTAATGTCATTCTCATAAGTTTATCTTATTGTTGGACTGAATTCGCAGTGTTTTATAAATTGAGATTGGAAGGCTTTCAAGATAATTTGTGTAGACTTTGTGTTGCGTCTTTTGCTTGGAATTACGAAATTGCTAATAATATTGGTGAATGATCTATAGGACTTTGTGCTTATAATTTTTAATGATATTTGTGGATTTGATTGTGAAGTATATTGAAGACTTTATGCTTCATTTACATTGTTGGTTACTATATTGTGGAATTCATTAGTGAAGACTACGGAACGACTTTTTGCCTCCGTGAGCCTTCTTGTTACTTATCTTTTATCATACTAGTACTCCTAGACTTTGTTTTGAAAAGTTAGAAGTATTGGAAATTACTTCTTAGGTTTCATTTAAAGTTGTATCGCATCAAGAAACAAAACCATGAAACATTGTAAACATATTCTCTGAAAAAAGAGAGAATCATGAATGTGACACACCCCCATATAATTATTTTAGTGTATATATTGCATAGTTTAGAATAGTTTACTTTATTTTTAGTAAGCAGTAAGAAGGGCGCCTCCCCTTTATGAGAGGAGAGATTTTATCTCACATAACTGTGGCTAAAAATCATGTTTTGTAACTGTATACACTGAAAAAGTCCTGATTGATACTATGCGTTTGATTCTGATTAACTAACACCGTTTCTTCCTAAATCACTTCAAAATCATCAATTAATTGAATAATCAACATTATTTAATTAAATTTAGCAAATTCAGCTATTAATCAAATAATTAAATTTATTGATTAATTCATCCTTCTTCTAACTAATTATTTGTCTTATTTAATTAAATCCTTCCTTAATCCTCTCATTTGATTAAAAATCAATCAAATCAAATGTCACATCTCCTAATTCACTCCAATTAATTAATTCTGGATTAATTAATCCTAAATCAGCTTTTTAATCATCATTATCAAATCCTCCAGCTTTTAACTCCTCAAGAGTTAAATCAACCATGGTCAACTAACCAGGTTGCACATAAAATCAATTTCTTTTAATTATCTAATTACCTCAATTATCCTCACAAAGGAATATTTGAGGAATATTCCTCTCAACAACCTCTCATTCAATTTCCCTCCAAAGGTTTTCAAAAACCTTTCACATCTACAATAAATTATCTTACAACCTTTCAAATTGAGATTGGAAGGCTTTCAAGATAATTTGTGTAGACTTTGTGTTGCGTCTTTTGCTTGGAATTACGAAATTGCTAATAATATTGGTGAATGATCTATAGGACTTTGTGCTTATAATTTTTAATGATATTTGTGGATTTGATTGTGAAGTATATTGAAGACTTTATGCTTCATTTACATTGTTGGTTACTATATTGTGGAATTCATTAGTGAAGACTACGGAACGACTTTTTGCCTCCGTGAGCCTTCTTGTTACTTATATTTTATCATACTAGTACTCCTAGACTTTGTTTTGAAAAGTTAGAAGTATTAGAAATTACTTCTTAGGTTTCATTTAAAGTTGTATCGCATCAAGAAACAAAACCATGAAACATTGTAAACATATTCTCTGAAAAAAGAGAGAATCATGAATGTGACACACCCCCATATAATTAGTTTAGTGTATATATTGCATAGTTTAGAATAGTTTACTTTATTTTTAGTAAGCAGTAAGAAGGGCGCCTCCCCTTTATGAGAGGAGAGATTTTATCTCACATAACTGTGGCTAAAAATCAAGTTTTGTAATTGTATACACTGAAAAAGTCCTGATTGATACTATGCATTTGATTCTGATTAACTAACACCGTTTCTTCCTAAATCACTTCAAAATCATCAATTAATTGAATAATCAACATTATTTAATTAAATTTAGCAAATTCAGCTATTAATCAAATAATTAAATTTATTGATTAATTCATCCTTCTTCTAACTAATTATTTGTCTTATTTAATTAAATCCTTCCTTAATCCTCTCATTTGATTAAAAATCAATCAAATCAAATGTCACATCTCCTAATTCACTCCAATTAATTAATTCTGGATTAATTAATCCTAAATCAGCTTTTTAATCATCATTATCAAATCCTCCAGCTTTTAACTCCTCAAGAGTTAAATCAACCATGGTCAACTAACCAGGTTGCACATAAAATCAATTTCTTTTAATTATCTAATTACCTCAATTATCCTCACAAAGGAATATTCTGAGGAATATTCCTCTCAACAACCTCTCATTCAATTTCCCTCCAAAGGTTTTCAAAAACCTTTCACATCTACAATAAATTATCTTACAACCTTTCAAATTGAGATTGGAAGGCTTTCAAGATAATTTGTGTAGACTTTGTGCTGCGTCTTTTGCTTGGAATTACAAAATTGCTAATAATATTGGTGAATGATCTATAGGACTTTGTGCTTATAATTTTTAATGATATTTGTGGATTTGATTGTGAAGTATATTGAAGACTTTATGCTTCATTTACATTGTTGGTTACTATATTGTGGAATTCATTAGTGAAGACTACGGAACGACTTTTTGCCTCCGTGAGCCTTCTTGTTACTTATCTTTTATCATACTAGTACTCCTAGACTTTGTTTTGAAAAGTTAGAAGTATTGGAAATTACTTCTTAGGTTTCATTTAAAGTTGTATCGCATCAAGAAACAAAACCATGAAACATTGTAAACATATTCTCTGAAAAAAGAGAGAATCATGAATGTGACACACCCCCATATAATTAGTTTAGTGTATATATTGCATAGTTTAGAATAGTTTACTTTATTTTTAGTAAGCAGTAAGAAGGGCGCCTCCCCTTTATGAGAGGAGAGATTTTATCTCACATAACTGTGGCTAAAAATCATGTTTTGTAATTGTATACACTGAAAAAGTCCTGATTGATACTATGCGTTTGATTCTGATTAACTAACACCGTTTCTTCCTAAATCACTTCAAAATCATCAATTAATTGAATAATCAACATTATTTAATTAAATTTAGCAAATTCAGCTATTAATCAAATAATTAAATTTATTGATTAATTCATCCTTCTTCTAACTAATTATTTGTCTTATTTAATTAAATCCTTCCTTAATCCTCTCATTTGATTAAAAATCAATCAAATCAAATGTCACATCTCCTAATTCACTCCAATTAATTAATTCTGGATTAATTAATCCTAAATCGGCTTTTTAATCATCATTATCAAATCCTCCAGCTTTTAACTCCTCAAGAGTTAAATCAACCATGGTCAACTAACCAGGTTGCACATAAAATCAATTTCTTTTAATTATCTAATTACCTCAATTATCCTCACAAAGGAATATTCTGAGGAATATTCCTCTCAACAACCTCTCATTCAATTTCCCTCCAAAGGTTTTCAAAAACCTTTCACATCTACAATAAATTATCTTACAACCTTTCAAATTGAGATTGGAAGGCTTTCAAGATAATTTGTGTAGACTTTGTGTTGCGTCTTTTGCTTGGAATTACGAAATTGCTAATAATATTGGTGAATGATCTATAGGACTTTGTGCTTATAATTTTTAATGATATTTGTGGATTTGATTGTGAAGTATATTGAAGACTTTATGCTTCATTTACATTGTTGGTTACTATATTGTGGAATTCATTAGTGAAGACTACGGAACGACTTTTTGCCTCCGTGAGCCTTCTTGTTACTTATCTTTTATCATACTAGTACTCCTAGACTTTGTTTTGAAAAGTTAGAAGTATTGGAAATTACTTCTTAGGTTTCATTTAAAGTTGTATCGCATCAAGAAACAAAACCATGAAACATTGTAAACATATTCTCTGAAAAAAGAGAGAATCATGAATGTGACACACCCCCATATAATTAGTTTAGTGTATATATTGCATATTTTAGAATAGTTTACTTTATTTTTAGTAAGCAGTAAGAAGGGCGCCTCCCCTTTATGAGAGGAGAGATTTTATCTCACATAACTGTGGCTAAAAATCATGTTTTGTAATTGTATACACTGAAAAAGTCCTGATTGATACTATGCGTTTGATTCTGATTAACTAACACCGTTTCTTCCTAAATCACTTCAAAATCATCAATTAATTGAATAATCAACATTATTTAATTAAATTTAGCAAATTCAGCTATTAATCAAATAATTAAATTTATTGATTAATTCATCCTTCTTCTAACTAATTATTTGTCTTATTTAATTAAATCCTTTCCTTAATCCTCTCATTTGATTAAAAAATCAATCAAATCAAATGTCACATCTCCTAATTCACTCCAATTAATTAATTTGGATTAATTAATCCTAAATCTTTTTAATCATCATTATCAAATCCTCCAGCTTTTAACTCCTCAAGAGTTAAATCAACATGGTCAACTAACCAGGTTGCACATAAAATCAATTTCTTTTAATTATCTAATTACCTCAATTATCCTCACAAAGGAATATTCTGAGGAATATTCCTCTCAACAACCTCTCATTCAATTTCCCTCCAAAGGTTTTCAAAAACCTTTCACATCTACAATAAATTATCTTACAACCTTTCAAATCCTCTTACATCCTCTCAAATCTCATTCAATTCCTCTTACACCAATTTCAAATTCTCAACCATCAACATTTACTTCACTTCCATCCTCCTCCACTTACACATTTCCCAAAGTGTGCTCCACCCTCATCCAATAGAATTGTGACACTTGGCACATTCTCATTGGCTCTCAATTTATCCCACATTCACCAATTTCCTCCATTATTCAACCCTTGGCTTCTATAAATAGAGGCATCATTTTCATAATATGGATGCACAACTTAGAGCATTATCATTATAGGCATTTGACTTCATAGTTTTTCATCATTTTCAAGCAATTTAGCTAGATTATAGTCAATTTTATACTTAGATCATCTACACTTCATCAAGCTTATCAAAGGGATTGGGAAAGGGCTTCTTTCCACATCAAAGGAGCACCACTCCCCCTATAGGATGGAGGTTTAGTTGATTTTACTTAGATTGCATGTTTTATTTGGTTCAATTTCTTGTTATTTCATGTTTTCTAGTGATTTTGGTTAAATAATTTCATAGGGAACATTGGATTTTCTCTCTAACATGTTTGGCACTTGATTGTTGATCTCGTGTTAGCATGTGTAGGTTTGGTGTTCACATTTTGGCACTAGAAGGAGGGCTTGATCAACTTAACATGTTAAATTTCACTTGATTTTCTCATTTTTGCAGGTACAGGAACGCGACGTCGCCTTTCTACAAATGTGACGCCATAGAGCATCACTTTTGTTCTACAATCCCGTATTCGCTACATCGTGTGAATATGCATGCTTCTGTCGTGCTGCTTTTGATATATCATCGCATACGCACTCTCTATCTTTTGTCTTACATTCTTGTCATGGAGTGCCACCTTTGTAATCGTGCCACATTCGTGCTCTCTATTTCTATAGAGCACCACTTTTGCACTCACCAAAGCATTGCTTCTATTTTCCAATGCCACATTTGACAGTTTTAGAGCGTCAAATTTACAGTTTAGCGCCACATTTGCAAGAAGCAGGGGAGGATCAAAATTTGAAGACTTAAAAGCATTTTTCAATGCTATTTGTAATAATCTAGGGTTTCAATTTTTGCAGTTCATTTCCTAGGACAAACTAGATTCAATTTGGGCTTAAAATTAACCTACAACTAAAGCTTTGTCAAGTTGGTTAAAATTGAACCTTAGATACTTACTAGAATTTTGAGTTTGGATTAAAATTGAACAATCAACTTCACACTCAAATTTGGTGCTCTAAAAAAAACTCATTTATTGCCTTTGAGGACTAAAAAGAGTTCATTTTTGTTTTGTTTTGTAATCTTCTCTACAAACTCATGTCATTCAAATGCATACGCACTTCTCTCACACTTCACAGCGATCTTGAGAATCAAAATCATTTTAGTGACATTAGGTTGTCTAAAAAATTGCCTCCATATTTCAAATTTGGGTTTTTAAAAATTGAACAAATCTTGCTAGTGTGGGAAAAGGTATAGTGTGTGTTCTCTCTTTGTTCACACAAACAAAGATGATCAAACTACATATGTACTTACCCACTATTTTTTACCTTTAGAAGGCCTACCTTGGTGGGAAAAAGTACTCACCCCAAGGGAACGACCCAAGCAGTAATGAGCATAAGCCAAGCTCTTCCAAACCGCTATATAAATTTGTGGTTACAATGAAAATCGTAAACAATGGGAAGCGGTGCATGATATCTCTCCCCCAGTATCTTTATGATGTGTAAATCCCTTGTTCTAAGGGTTGGGAGACCTCTCACAAGGATTTTATCATTGCACCCCCTAAACTAGATTCCCTTATTATGAACCTTTCTGTAGAAGCCAAAAATTCCTAATATTTGTTGGTGTCAGGAGGTTGGACCTCTGAATCCATCCCACATACTTGCGGTTCTTTATAGAGATGAAGATTTTTTCATGGGAGATTCATGAGAACTCAAATCTTGGATGACCCAAAGAAGTGAGTGTCATGGAGGGGAGCCAGTGTGGTCAAGCTTCTAATCATCTGCTCTGAATAAGTGCACTTGGAGAAATCCAAGTGCGAATTCAACAAATATTGTCTTTTCTATCCTAGGGTTGTGCAATCTGTGAGTCAATTACATACTTTGTTTGGATCCAAAATCTTGAAAACAAACATTCAACAAGGTCATCAAATTTCAAACCCTTTAGAAAGATCAAATATCTTTGAAAAGTCCAAGTATTACTACTTGTCCCTAAGGATTCTATCCTTAGAGGCTTCTAAATATTTGGGCCTATATCTCAATTTTCTCTCTCTAAAGTCAACATTAGGGAACTATTGCCTTGATTCTCTTGATTTCCACATAATGGACCTTGTGGGATGAAAATAAATTAAGACATAGACATTCAGTTTGAAAAGCTAAGCAAGAAAGTGTTTGTGGTAAAAAGAATCCATTAATCAAAGATAAAATATAATTGAACCCCACACATGTGCTTGTTCTCATGATTTACAAAAAGGTCAAAATCCCAAAACAAAATTTTGAGTGAAAAAGATTCAAGTTTAGGTGTCATACTCAAAAATCCATCAAGTCAAAACATCTCAAGATAAGAAAGAAATTCATAAGGTTTTATAGACTCATTCCTTTGAACAATCCAGATATGCATGCTCAATTTGAACCACTTCTTTAGAGGTATAGCATGTTCTTCAATACCTAGGTCTTGTAAGCAAAAGTCTCTCTAGGTTCACTTAGGATCAAAATCAACACTTTCATCCATCCCCAAACATCAATCAAATCCCATCTCACAAACAACTCTTAGAATCTTGGAAAAAATCCTTCATGCTATACTTTTGGTAATCCTTCAAATCAAAAATCATCTTGTTTAGCTAAGTGTGTGTGGATGAATCCTTCTCCATACACTTAGTTAAATTATCATCCTTGTGAACAAGTTTATTCCAATATAACATCCAACATCTTGGGGTTTATGAGTTCATTATCCAAAATCCAAATCAAAGTCCAAAACAAAATCCAAATCAAATCCAAAGTCAACAAATCCAAAAAATCCTAAAGTCTAGTATCCCTCCAAGGTTTCTTAAGAGTTCAATCATTCACATCATCCATCTTTCATTTATCTCATCACAATCATTTGATCCTTAACATCTTAGATTTTCTTTTTTTGTACCTAAATTTTAGACCAACCTAAGGAGTTAGAGGTTTACCTCGCATTTCCTGAAAGTTGATCCTTATTTTATGGTCCAAACTAGATCTCAACACAAGAAAAACATGGAAGAAAACAAAGAAACATCCACTTCAAGTGACTTGAGTCAAACTGCACCTAAAATCAACCCCATTGGATCTAACAATCCCCCACTCAACCTTCCTCAATTACCACAAGACCTTCAAGAGGGAGTTTTCCAAGTGGAAGATATTACCAACAATGTCCTAGGAATGACTCAAGATGAAATCATGGAGATAGTCCAAAATCTCGATAACCACAAAATTGTCAACACAATGATGAGACTTAATCCTTCACAATATATGTTAGCATTAGCAAAGGAAGGGGCTAAAATCCCTTCTAATTATGATGTGAACACTATTGTGGAAAAACCTCTTGGGATTATGCCACCGGTATCATTCACACCTTCTTTCCAAAACTTCATCCAACCCATCATACAACCAACATCATCTCATGCTCCAAGTCAACCTATGGTTACCAAGGGAAGTTCATTACTTCACGCTCTTCAAATGCATCCCCTTATAAATAACCAAGAATTAGATGCAAACCCCATCTTGGGTCTACCAAATACCATTCCTCAAGATCCAAAGCATCCATACGTACCACTCATCTTTCATGACACCAACAATCCTTCCACTTTCGTTGCATCACCGACATATTCCCTTGATACACAAGTCTCTCTCCCCATGACTTCACAAGGACAAGTGGGTCTATTCGGACAAGGGGGAATCTTTGATCCCTCATTATCACTTTCTCAAGGAAACACACCACCAATCCTTGGTTTAGGGAAACCCCCTTTACCAATCATCAATCAACCAAATCAAAACAATCCTCTGATTGTGAATGAAATCAACGTAACAAATCCTCCAAGCATGCCAATGATATTGCAACACCAAGTGGCACCAATCCAAACAACACAATCAATCACTACACCATCTACAACACCTCAAATATCTCAAAATGTGATCTCCCAAGGACCTAGCATATCAATCACCCCATCCACCACACAACCCCTTATTATCACTGAAACAACACCTTCGCAACCACCTCAACAAAATCTCATCACACCATCTCACACCGTTCCAAATCCTCCACCTCCACTACCAAATCCAAATGTGGAAAATCAATACAGCAACACACTGCAAGCTACCCAGCAAGCCTATCAAAAAGCATTCCAACAATTTCAAGCTCAACAAGCCACGCAAGCTGTGTAGCAAGCCACTCAATAAGCACAAGCACTACAAGCCACACAACAAGCATGACAGGCTGCCCAAGCACAAGCACATGCTTTATTGCAACAACAACAAGCTTCCCCAGCCACATAGGTTGCCCAAGTTACACAAGCTGCCCAACAAGCTCAAGCTCAGGAATAAGCTCAGTATCAAGCGCAACAAGCACAAGCACAAGCTTTGTTACAGAAACAAGCTTATCAGCAAGCTTTGCAACAATACCAAGCACAGCAAAAAGCAGCTCAGTTACAAGCCCAACAAAAAGCATTATTGGCACAACAATAGCAATTGCAGGCATACCAATAAGCATTGGTGGCACAACAAAACTTGCAGCATCCTCCCAAAAACAACCCACCTATCACTCAAACAATCAAGCCACCCCAAAACATATTCATCCCACCACCCAATCTGCAAAATGATGTGTCTGCACAAATCAAATTTCTCTCATAACAATTGCTAGACCTATAATCCAGAAAAACAACAAAAACACAAGGGAATTTTTGCCCTTATCCATTCGATAGAAGCATTGCGATGGTTCCATTCCCACAAGGGTTTGAGATACCTAAATTTGAAAAATATTGTGGGACTGGCAACCCTAAAGATCCCATCAGGTAATTTCATGTCCATTGTATGGAAGTTGCATACGATGAGTCTTATCTAATGCTACTATTCCCTCAGAGTTTGGCCGGTTCAGCAATGGAATGGTTCTCCCACCTTCCTCCTAGAATCAAAAAGTTCCAAGAAATTATGGACTTATTCATACAGAACTATTCATTCAACATAGGCATGGGCATGATTCTAGAAGAATTATCCGCTCTAAAACAATCCAAGGGGGAAACATTTGCATCCTTCTTGCAACAATGGTGATCCAAAGCCAACAAGAGCAAATGAGCTATGCCCGAAGAATAGAAAATCAGTATTATCATTGCTAATCTTGAAGGGACCTTGTCCTTCCATTTGAAAATGCAATGCATCACCACATATGACTAGTTGATCCCCAAGGAACTCAACATCAAAAGGACCCTTATCGCACAAGGGGGGACACCTACTTATCAAGACAACCATCCATCAACCAGTCACAACAAAAAACCTCTCACGTGGGAAAAGAACAAGAATGTTACTAACGATGGTGTTGTTGACACCAAAGTTATTACCAGTTCCCCAAGACAAAACACACAATCGTATCAACAATCACAATTCAACAACCAAAACAACACACAATCCAACACAGCATCACAACAACCCAACAATCAAGCGGTCAATAATCCGATTACTCAAAGGGGACCACCCCCAAGGAATAAACATCCCCCTAAACAGAAACACACACCACTTGGGGAATTGATTGAGTCTATCATGCAATGGCTGGTACAAGAAAATATCATCAAGATCCCTATTTATGACCTTTATCAAGAGCCTCAAGTTAAACCACCATGGTATGACGAGAAACAACTGTACGATTTTCAAACAAGAAAGGGACACATGACAGCTAGTTGCATGCAACTTAAAAATCTGATTCAAGACCTCATCGATTACAAAATCGTAACCATTGAACAACCCGCAGGAAATCAAGATCTAAAAATATACACGAATTTGATGCCAGATCACAATAAAGGAAACAACAATGTTAAGGAAAAGTATAATAATGTGAACCATGTTTACGACCATGTTGTTGCATCCTTAGATGAGTGGGTCATCGTTGTCAGTATCAAAGGATCCCAAGCCGACTGTGGAGTCACCACACGTGGTGGTAGAATTACCATTCTAGGACTATCCGAACCACCCAAGGCATCTTCCACCAATCCAAATTCAATCCCTAATGGTTATAATTTCTTGAATCAATTGAAAAGGACCCTTTCCCAGATCTCCATCATGGAGTTACTAAAAATCTCACCTGCACATAGGGAAATCCTAGAAAAAGCATTGGTTGCATCCACTGTCCCCACGAATCTTGATGCAAACCAATTCCAACCTATGGTCGGACATATCACCACACCACATCTCTTAACATTCTATGATCAGGACTTCCCAATGCAACCATCTCATAACCGTGCACTCCATCTTGAAGTCCTAGTCCATAAGAATAAAGTCAAATGAGTCTTGGTGGATGGAGGTGAAAGGTTAAATATTTGTACTCAAGTTAATAAAAAATCTGGGATTCTCTGAAGATTTCATTGAAAAAGGTAAGGGTATTACTATCAGGGCCTATGATGATCAAGAACGGGTGTCTCAAGGCACCATTCAACTCCCTATCCAAGTAGGGCCAACAATTATGGAAACTACATGCCAAGTCCTTGATCTTGAACTACCTTACAATATCCTCTTGGGGCACCCATGGATCCATGGGATGCAAGATGTCACATCCACCTTCCATCAATGTGTCAAGTTTCCTTATCAAAATCAAGAAGTCACAGTCCATGGAGATCCTGAACCATTTTATTATTGCAAAAATCTAGAATCCAAGTACTACAAGATCCCTCAAGTCTCAAAGAATGATGAGGGAACCACATCTCCATATATAGACCCATCTACCCTAGCATCCACTTCTGAGACAAAGACACCCTCCATTCTAGACATCTCAAATATTAAATTCATTATCCAAGACAATGGGTGTGGGGACTACAAAATGAAAAAGAGTTCCTTTGTAATAGGAGAGTTACCTCAATCTCCTCGATCTCATGGGCAACCCCAACCGATTGACACACCCTCTCAAACCTTTAAAGTATACCCCTCCATATTCAAAAGGTGGGGAGACCTAAGTGAGGAAGTGGTAGATGAAAAATATATATCAAGCATATTATATCAAGATGAAAGGCCCATACCTAATCTTCCCATGGACAATGACAACAAAGGACTGCAGTTAATGCAAGGATGGTGCTATAACAAAAATGAAAAGCTTGGGAAAAATGACAATGGCCTTTTAGAACCCATTATTTCTGAGAAGCGTATGAAGAATCTTGGCCTTGGATGTAACCCTCCGAAAATAACCATGTGTGGCAAAGGTGTCCCGGTTAAAAAAGTCAAAGCTCCTCCTCGGTTACTGGTATCCACAGGTTTACCTTTAGATAACTATACCTTTGATATAACCAATGTGTGTGACGAAGACCTCATCACTAACCTACCCATGTTATTTAAGGATTCCTCTCTTTTCATGATCAGTACCCTATCTTTTGAACCAAGTAATCAAACCAATGAGCTAAAACTTGTCTACCCCCAACTCATCGATTACAACCAACGAGGACCACCAATCTTAGACACATACGAAAATGATGAGGCTCTCTCAGAATTCATGGGACTTTGGGATACTCTACCATGTGGAGATCATAAAGTTGGCTTCAACATTGAACTGGACACACATGCATACTATGGGAAAATCATTAAATCCCTCATTCGCAAAATTGAAAATTTAAGAGTAATATCTAAGCCTTTAAGTGAAAACCACACTGTGGCACTTTCTGACCCGAAAATAGTAAAAACAAAGGACGTATCCGATGGTGAAAACCTCTCTGAGGTTCCAAAGGATGAGGGATTCAATCTTCCCCTTAGTATTATTCATCAGGAAAAATCAGTAGTCTTGGCAAAGAAATGTAATTCGGTCAACCTAGGAACCGAGGAAACACCACACATAACCTTCTATGTAGAATCACTTTTGACCGAGGAATAGGAACTTCTAGTTACATTTCTAAGGGAAAGAAAGGTAAAATTTGCATGGACCTATGTTGACATGCCTGTTCTTGATCCAGAGGTTGTGGTTCATCATCTAGTTGTCTATCCAGAGGCAAAACCAGTAAGACAAAAGTTGAGAAAAATGCACCCATAGATAGCATTATTGGTCAAACTTGAATTGCAGAAGCTCCTTGATGCTGGCTTCATATAGCCAATTGATTATCCAGAGTGGGTTTCAAATCTTGTACCTATTTCTAAGCCCACTGGGGGGCATCCGCATCTGCACAGACTTTAGAGACCTAAACAAAGCATGCCCTAAGGATTATTTTCCTCTCCCAAATATAGACATGATTGTGGATATGATAGCAAGGCATGACATTCTATCATTAATGGATGGATTTTCAAGGTACAATCAGATCATGATAGCCAAATATGTTCAACGCAAAACAACTTTCACCTATCCATGGGGGACTTACTACTGAAACATGATGGCGTTCAGGTTAAAGAACATCGGGGCTACATGCCAAAGAGCTATGACGCTAATCTTCTATGACATGATTCACAAAACTGTGGAAGACTATGTGGATGACATATTAGCCAAATCAAAAAAGCGTTGAGATCACATAGTGGCACTAAGCTCCATCTTTGACAAGCTAGAAGAATACAAGGTTAGGCTCAATCCTAAGAAGTGTCTCTTTGGTGTACAATCAGAAAAGCTCCTAGGGTATATTGTATCTATGAGGGGAATCAAGATAGACCCTACCAAAGTCAAAGAAATTCTCAAAATGGAAGCACCAAGAACATTGAAGTAGTTAAGGGGTTTGCAGGGAAGGCTACAATCCATTCATCAGTTTATAGCACAGTTAGTAGATAAAGCTATCCCATATTCTCATCTACTCCACAAGGAGGTAGTATACAAATGGGACAATAAATGTGATCAGGCATTCAATAAGATCAAGGAGTACTTGCTGACACCACCAGTCCTTATACAACTGATTCTGAACAAACCATTGATCCTGTATATATCAGCAACATCAGTAACCCTTGGGGCTCTCTTAGCTCGCCATGATGAAAATAGGAAAGAGAGTTATTTACTATATCAGTAGAACCATGGTGGGAAACGAGCTAAATTACACATTCATTGAGAAGGCTTTCCTAGCAGTAGTGTTCGATGCACAAAAATTCAGACACTACATGTTGTCCCATCAGATAAAACTCATCGCCAAGATAGATCCTCTCAAGTATCTACTCTGTAAAGCAATGCTCACAGAGCGAACGGCTAAATGGGTCATGATCCTAATAGAATATGACAATGAGTATGTGGAACTGAAAGCCATTAAAGGACAAGTCATTGTAGAGCAACTAGCAGAAGCACCAATATATTCAGAGAACCCATTAATATCATAATTTCTCAATGATTCAATCTTTAACCTAAGCATAGAAAATCATTGGAAGGTATATTTTGATGGATCCTACACATAGCATGGGTCAAGAGTAGGATTCTTCTTCATCACACCACAAGGAGATTACATAACAAAGTCATATAAGTTGTATTTTCCTTGCACAAACAACATTGTAGAGTATGAGGCTCTTGTCGTAGGACTCAGAATTGTAGTACAATGGTAGATTATGGCACTTAAGGTCTATGGGGACTCGCAGCTTATCATCAACTAGGCCAATGATGAATACCAAAAAAAGGATGAAAAACTCACCCCATATAAGAAATTGATGGAGAGTCTCAAGGAATCCTTCATCGACATCATGTTTGAGCAAATACCAAGGGAAAACAACAGAGCAGCTGATGCTATGGCAACAATCGGATTGCTACTGGATATCCCATGCAATATCCATAAACATGAATTACTAGTAGAGCAGCTTCTCATACCAGCTTTTGAGGTACCAGAGTCTAAGTTCATGTGTGAAATCGTTGGTCCCGATGATGCTTGGTACCACGACATATACACATACCTAAAAATAGGAGTCCTCCTTGTTGATATCACCTCAAACCTAAAAAGAACATTTGTCAAGAAGTCATCCTGTTTTGTTATCTTAGGAGACACCCTATACCGTAGGACTATCGAAGGAACCCTTTTGTGATGCCTTAATCCTAAGGAAGCTTTGATTGCTTTAACTGAGGTACACGATGGTATTTTTGGATCACATTCGAGTGGTATGACCTTGGCCAATAAACTGTTGAGGACTGGGTACTACTGGCCTACAATGGAGAGGGAAGCTCATGATTATGTTTGAAGATGTTTGCAATGTCAACAGCACGGGGACCTCATCCATGCACCAGCTCAAGAGCTCCAACCGATTATAACACCTTGGCCCTTTTCATAATGGGAGCTCGATCTCATTGGTAAAATCACACCCACCTCATCCAATGGACACAAGTTCATTATCATTGCCACTGAGTACTTCACAAAGTGGGTAGAGGCCATTCCAATGACCTACATCACAGGGAAACAGATCTCTAATTTCATCCTGAACTACCTCATCTATTGCTATGGTGTCCCACAAGCCCTTATCTCAGATAACAAGACACCTTTCAAAACCTAGGACGTTCAAGAACTATGCCAAAAATTCAATATCCAACATTACTTCTCCACTCCATACTACCCCCAAGGAAATGGCCAAGCTAAGGTTTCTAATAAAACCATCTTGAAAATCCTAAAGAAGACAGCCAATGAAGTTGGTCGTGATTGGAACTTAAAGCTAAATCCCACCTTATGGGCCTACCGAACGAGTATCTAAATTCCTATAGGTGCAATACCCTTCTCCCTGGTCTACAAATCAGAAGCCATCCTCCCCATTGAGATCGAGCTCCCATCCTTAAGAATATCATTGTAGAATCTGATCACTAATGAAGAATATCGGGTGTCACAGTTGAACGAGCTAGAACTACTCGATGAGCAGCACATGGATGCTTTGAACCACCTACAGGTCTATCAAAACCATCTCAAAAGAAGCTATAATAAGAAGATCAATAGTCAGACCTTTCAAGTTGGAGAGCTCGTGCTAAAAGAGAATTAGAAGAATGTGCCAAATTCGAACAGCAAGGGAAAGTTTGAACCCAATTGGTTGGGACCCTTCATCATCACAACGAGCTACAAATCAGGAGCATATTAGCTATCTACACCCAAAGGTGAGCCTCTACAGGAGCCTATCAATAGCTCCCATCTCAAAAAAAATTATGCCTAAACTTCCAAGGTGTAAATCCAAAAATACAAAAAAATCAAAAATATAAAAAATCCAAAAAATCAGAAAAAGGATTGAAAACAGTAAAGAAAAAAAAATCGTCCTCTAGTGAAAACCACTTCGGTGGCACTTTGGGCAAGTACCTTGGTGAAAACCTGGAAAATAGGCACCTTGTGTAAATAAATCACTTTCCATCCACCAAGGATTCTTTGGCTTATTATGCATCCCCTACCATCACTTTTTATCGCATTCACCCATCGCATTTTGTTTCACCCATTCACGTTTGCATCATACCTTGATCCTATGTTTGTATCATGATCCCTCCTAGTACTACTTGGCACATTCCTAAGGTTAGTTTGTCCTTCCTATATTAGTTTAGTCTATCGCACCACGTTGGGGGCATGTTCTTATACCTAAATCGGATTGGATTCGTGTATATTCTTGAAATCTTCCTTAAAATCAAAAAATCCAAAACATTCATAAAATTGGAAAACCCAAAAATATCCAAAACATTTCAAAAGGTCAGAAAAAATCAAAAATAGAGTCATCATGTCGAACTATGTGTCTTTAAGCTTGAACGTAGGCAAGGTCATCATCAATGTGCCCCTGAGACACATTAGGTCAGTCCTTTAGGAATCTATCACAATAAACTAGGAATTTGTTTGTTCATATCTCATCAATAAACAAGTTTGTGTCAATCAAACTACATGGTCTCTGCATGTATAACGTAGGCAAGGCTAATCTTTGATCAGCCCCCAAGGCCCCTAGGATAGGTCTTTAGGTTAGGTTCTTGGTCAAAATCTCAAAAAACACCAAAACATTGGAAATTTTGAAAATCAAAATATTTGTAAAACACCTCAAAAAAAACCAAAACAACCTCAAAACATTTAAAAATACCAAAAACATTCAAAAAACCCAAAATCATCTATCCTACTTCAGCGTTCACTCGTAATAAACATCCACTCATAATAAATGATCATCACTCCCAACCTTTGGTGAGGTAATCGGAAACAAGCATAACAAACTTAAAAGTGAAAACTCAAACGTCAAATGGTATCAAATCTAGGTTAGTAGGTAAACAAGTTGGTTAACTCTTATCAATAGACCATCATCCAGTTAGTCCCAAAATCATCTGATAACATCATGTCCTAGGATGCATCCTTCCTATAATGGACATCAACATCAGGCATCACTGTAGTTTAGTCTTGGCTAGAGGTATGAAGAACATTAGCTTGTTTTTTTACTCGATCTTTGTCTTGTT
>VDFB02257196.1:0-84470 GCA_007258455.2 Sequoia sempervirens | reverse complement strand
GTGCCTCAAATCCCACTCGGAAGATTTTTAGGTGCAAATCTGGAAAACTAAAACTACAATATCTTTCAACCTAGGAACCGAAAATAAAAACCGTAAATTGGGAATTTTATTATGACAAAAAGGGTATTCAAAAAATGTAAAAACATCTAAAAACCGAGAAACTTGAAATTTAAATATTTTTGGGTGATGCAAGATTGCCCTTACACCACTGGATGCTCCTGCATCAAGGCTAGTTATACACTTCAACGCCTTTCTTTTTCGATGGTTTTGGGTTACAAAACAAGGGTCTAAGCCTTACATGAGGTGGACGGGAGTTTACAAACCAGGGCGATTCACCTTTCCATCATAGACAGCTTGCATCTTTTATTCATGGGAGTTTGTCCTTGTATTAGGCTGCTATGAGGGTCGCTGAAATATGCTAACCAATTTTTTCGAAGGAATAACACAAAATAACCAGCAATAGATGATTGGATTAGTGTTAGCCTCAAATTAAAATCTGAACTTGAATGGAAGATACTGAACTTGAACTGAAGAAACTGAACTTGAATAGAAGAACTACTCAACGTCAAGAATGTGCACTCAAGATCCCACTGAGGGCGAGGTGCTAACATATGACGGAGTCTAAGAAATTGAAATTATGAACTATTAGGCGGATAACCAGCCATGAGAAAACAATTCCACGCTACCACCAAACAGTGGGGGGAAAAGATTACAAATAAAGCAATTCATCCGCTGCGGCGGGCATCCACAATGCTGTGGGGATTCACCACTATGAGTGGGTATGAGATATTACAATCAAATTAACCTCACTGGCGGTAAACCATCCAGGGGACTTATGTGAGAAGAAACAGAAAGAAATTGCAGCAAATTAAACTGGAACAGTACTACTGTTTACAGTTTGTACAATGTGGAATAAGCTGCAAATTACATAGGAATTATAGTAATCTTCATACATAAGACTAAGAGATGATTTTCAATGATATTTTAACTCTCTAACAGCTGCTAATGAATCAGAAAACAGAACTTCAACAATCTGATGTAAAAACAGTAAACTGGAAATTTCAATCTGCAACTGTGAGAATTAATGAAATTATCATAACTCACTCAATTCTTCTCCGAATGACGCGAAATAAGTTGCAAATGCTTCTTACAAGTCTGGCGCCCAAGTTAGAATCCAGAAACAACAATCAAAGTCTCTACTTTATTTGGCACGAATCCCAATGCAGCTTTAAATGATACGGCCCTTGAAAAAAATCGATTTTGCAAGATAAAATCAGCAACTTCAAATAAAATTCTGATTTTTGGTGGAAGTTGGCGCCTCAAGTCAACAATTTGATTAATCAAATACCCAGAATGAAACAAAAATCACTCCACAAGATATGAACAGAAAACAGCTTCAGCTGTAGCAAAACCAGGAACTTCAAAACTGTAGAATTCACCAAAATTCTCAACCTTTGTTGCTCAATCTGCTAGTCTGATGTGAGAAGCAGCAATGTTCCAACTAGGTGTTGTATTTCAAACACGAAATTGGGAAGGGGCTAGGAGGTAGCATCCTCGAAGCAATAGCAAAATGTCCATAGTCATTTTGACAGCATAACAATAAGGTAATTGATGGATACCAAATGCTGGAGTCATGTCTTCATTTTATAAGAATTGAGAAACTCTTTAACTTCCTCAATGGTACGCCAAAAGACAACTATTTGAATTCTCCTTATTTTTGAAATCTCATAAATTATAATTCCTCATAAAGTGGCGTCCACTTTCATCCAAGCAAAAGTTTAAAAATGAAAAATTAATTATCTTCTTATGACAAGGCGTACCCTTCAAGACCCCTTTTAAGAACAACTTACAAGTTGTATCCTTAGGCCAAGGGGTGGTCAACTGAAAAATATAACACTTATGCCAATACTCAGTAAATTTCATCAATTAATGCTTGAGAGGAAAATATTGAAACAACCAATAACATGCTCAACTGAAGTGATGACTGAAGACAACCAACTGCATACTGCCTCAACTAGCATTTACTAAAAATAGTAAATAATATGAATGCCACAGAAAACCAAGCCCAAGAAACCCTAATTGTCACCTCATTCCAGTCTACGGGTTCCGGAATAGACTGATGAACTGCAAAGCTGATCACAGATGAGAAGGGGACATTACAGTCCGCCCTCCTCGAAATTGCTTGTCCCCAAGCAACTGCAAAGATGGATGCAACAAAATCTGTTCACCTTCCCACGTAGCATCTTCAATAGGCAAATTCCTCCATCTAACCAAATATTCTTTGATTGTCCTTCTTCTCAAAGAACGTTCTCTAGTATCAAGGATTTCTTCTGGAATCAACACTAAATGACCTTCCTCATCCAATGGAGGTAATTCTGATGTAGCCACCACATTGTGTCCAATTGCCTTCTTGAGGCGAGACACATGAAAAACATTATGTATTTTGCTTTCAGCTGGAAGTTCCAACTCATAAGCAACTTCACCAATCCTTTTGGTGATTTTGAAAGGACCATAAAAGCGTGGCTTCAACTTTTCTGCACCACTCTTTTTGAGAGAAGCTTGTCTATATGGCTGAAGCCTCAAATAAACCATGTCCCCAACTTCAAAAGACCTTTCCACACGCTGCTGATCAGCGTATAACTTCTGCTGATTTTGAGCTTGTTGCAGATTTTCCTTAAGAGTTCTCAAGATGTCTTGGCTTTGTTGTAACATATCCAGTGCTTGTGGAGCTCTACTATCACCAAACACTAAATCAACAAAATTAGTAGCCTCATAACCATAAAGTGCCTTAAAAGGAGACATCTTAATTGACATGTGATAAGAAGAGTTGTAACAATACTCTCCTAAATGAAGCCATTTAATCCAAGCTCGCTGCTGTCCTGAAACATAGTTCCTTAAGTAGCCCTCTAACCACTTGTTAACAATTTCTGACTGCCCATCGGTTTGTGGGTGATAACTTGTGCTTGGAGTAAGCACTGTCCCACTCAATCTGAAGATCTCCTGCCAAAAAACACTTAGGAACTTGCTGTCCCTATCACTGACAATTGTTCTAGGCAACCCATGCAAACGAAACACCTCTCTAAAAAACAACTCAGCCACTTGAGCTGCTGTAAATGAAGTGGTAACAGCAAAGAAATGAGCAAATTTCGTTAGTCTATCAACCACAACAAATATACAATCACGTCCTTGCACCTTGGGCAACCCCGTGATAAAGTCCATGGCAATACTTTCCCACTTCTGATTTGGAATAGGTAAGGGCTGAAGCAGACCAGCAGGAAAAGAGTGTTCATTTTTATTCCTTTGACAAATAGGACACTCTCTAATGTAATTCAAGACTTCATCTTTCAAACCTTTCCAAGTGAATCTTTCACGAATCTGCTTATAAGTCTTGAAAATCCCTTGATGACCAGCAAGGGGAACATCATGAAAAGATTGTAGAATCTTTTTCTTAAGCTTAGATTCTTGCACTAAAAAGATTCTATCTTTGTAATAAATTAATCCATCAACCAACTTATACCTTTCATCAACCAAATGACCTTCTAACAAGCTGGTTGCAAACTGATTTTTAACATAATCAGCAGCAATTAATTCTTTCCAATCAGCTGATAACTCACAAATTGATTGCAAATGAGGCCTTCTAGAGAGAGCATCAGCAACTATATTATTTTTTCCTTTGACATATTCAATGTCAAAGTCATATGCTTGGAGTTTACTTACCCATTTTTGCTGCCTTTCATTCAATTCCTTTTGGCGCATAAAATGTTTAAGACTGTTGTGATCAGTCTTAACAACAAATTTACTTCCCACCAAGTATTGACGGAATTTTGACAAAGCATGCATGATGGCAAGCATCTCTTTGTCATAAATAGAGTAAGTTTTTTCTGCCCCTCTCAACTTTCTGCTCTCGAAGACAATAGGATGTTTGTCTTGCATTAGGACAGCTCCAACTCCTTCTCCTGAAGCATCACATTGTAATTCAAAAGGTTTTGAAAAATCCGGAAGTGCCAACACAGGACACGAACTCATGATTTGTTTAAACTTATCAAAAACCTCTTGTGCTTGCTTAGTCCAAAGAAAAGCTCCTTTCTTTGTAAGATCTGTCAAAGGTGCTGCTTGATGAGAATAACCTTTAACAAATCTTCTATAGAATCCACATAACCCTAAAAACCCTCTCAAATGAGAAATAGTCTTAGGAGTTGGCCAATCAAGAATGGCCCTTATCTTTTCTGGATCCACTTTCACCCCCTTTGAACTGATAATGTGGCCAAGGTATAAAAGTTCTTCCAACCCAAACTCACACTTTGATTCTTTGGCGAATAAACATTCCGCCTCTAAAATGTTAAGCACTTCTTCCAAATGCTTAAGGTGCTCTTCCCATGACTTACTGAATATGAGAATATCGTCGAAGAAGATGAGCACAAACTTCCTCAACTGCTGTCTAAAAATCTTGTTCATACAAGATTGGAATGTGGCTGGAGCATTTGTCAAACCAAAAGGCATGACAAGAAATTCAAAATGCCCAAAGTGGCATCTAAACGCTGTCTTTTCTATATCCTCCTCCCTCATTCTGATTTGGTGATAGCCCGAACGAAGATCAATCTTTGAGAAGAACATTGCCCCATGGAGCTCATCAATAAGCTCATCAATCCTAGGGATAGGATATCTACTCTTGATGGTTTTCTGATTTAATGCGCGATAGTCAACACACATACGCATTGTACCATCTTTCTTTTTGACCAGCACTACTGCTGAAGCAAATGGACTCTTGCTTGGTCTAATAAAACCACTTTCCAACAGCTCCTTGATGGCTTTTTCAATTTCATCTTTCTGCCTCTTTGGATAGCGGTAAGGTGTAGTAATGACTGGTTTTGCTCCTTCTTCTAACTCAATCACATGCTCAGAACCTCTTTCAGGAGGTCTTCCAGGAGGTAAGCTTCCAAAGACTTTACTTTTCTTTGAAAGTAAGGCTTGAATATCAGGATGATATTGCCTTTTTTCCTCAACCGGATCAGCTGGTAAAACCATACATTCAGCAGCCCATTCAACTTGATCATGGCGGATCAGCCTTTCCATCCTTTTCAAAGACACAATTCGAGGGCCTCCATTTGACATCCCTCTTAAAACAACCTTCCTTCCATTAGACTGAAATTTCAGCTCCATGGTTTGCAAATTCAATGTGATCTCACCAAGAGATCGCAGCCATTGTATGCCTAACACAACATCAGTGTCTCCTATACCCACCACATAAAAATCATCCTTAATTTCATGATTCCCTAATTGCAAAGATAGATTAGGAATTCTCCTTGTGCAAGACATAGTGAAACCATCAGCAACCATTACTTTGAAACCATCAAAATCTTCAGTCTTTAAACCTTTTCTAGCAACTAGCCCTTCATCAATAAAATTGTGAGTTGCTCCGGTATCAATTAGAGCAACTATCCTTTGTGAATTTACCACTCCATGAACCCTAAAAGATTCATTCTTTTGAAAACTAGATAGTTGTGCAAAAGCACTACCATCTCCAACCTCTTCGGACTTGTCTTCTTGAACTTCTTCACCTTCACTACTTGCTGATTCGTATTGCTGATCAGACGAATCAGATTCTGATCCATAATCAGAATAGCCCTCCATTTGAACTACTTTGCCTCTTCCATAGCAACGGTGGCCTTTCACCCAAGGCTCACGACAAGTGAAGCAAACTCCATCCTTTCTAAGCTGTTCTTTGAGCTCTTCGGACAGCCTTGGTGGAAACTTTTTGGGCAGATTTGAAGATGGCTTTTTATCCTTCTTATGGCTGAATGTTTTTGAGTGAAATTTAGGTCTTGGGGCTGCCAACTCCATGCTCCTAGCTTTCATGATGGCTTCATCTAATGTTGGAGGATCAAATGCTTTGACCCAACCCTTCAAAGGCTCCATTAAACCTTCAGCAAAAAGAACTAGAAGTCTTCTTTCAGTAATGTTTGGCACCATTACTGACAACCTCTGAAAATCAGCCACATAACTTTCTAAAGATCCTTGCTGTTTCAACTGTGCCAATTCTCTAAATTTCAATTCCGGATCTTTGGTGTCAAATCTCTCAATCAGCTTATTGGTAAACTCTCCATATGTGCGAATAAGGTTATGGCCAAGAGTGACCAAACCGTGAGTCCACCATTCATGAGCTATGCCATCTAAGTGCAAGGTAGCAAATTTGATAGCATCTTCTTCCGGCATAGGTCTAAGAGAGAGGTAGTTATCTAACTTTTGCACCCATGACCTGGCTGTACACTTGTTACCACCATCAAAATGTTCCATAGTGATCTTTCCCAATGCTTGGTAAAAATCATTTCTAGGGCCTGCAGGAGGACGTTGATCATTCCTACCACCATTTCTCCGACTCCTTTGATTCATGAATTGATCAAAGGTCCATGCTCCTCTCAAGTCAAGAGGTAAAGAAACATACTCCATATAGGCTTGACGAGCATCATCAGCAAAGTTTGGAGTAGCCTCAACTGGTTGTTGCTCTTCCCTTGGTGTGAAAACAGGAAAGAGGGGTCTAGAGGATGACCCACTATGAATTGTAGTATGCTGACCTACAATTCTGTCTCTAGTATTCACCTCAGGACTGCCACTATTATTATTTCCATTCACTCCACTATTTTCTCCAGCTGAGTTATTTTGGGGCTGAATAATACTCTGAGCTGCTTGCTGATCCAACTTGGATAACAAACGGGACATCATATCTATCATCCCGTCAAACTTCTTCTCCACTCTATCCCTCTCTTCATTATCTCTTCTTACTGAATCTGACATTATGACAGTTGTGTGATCAACCACTTCCACTGAATTATCTGAACCTTCTACTGTTTTACCAAGGTCTCTTAGAACTGCTGAGAAGGTATCTGCCTCAGGAACGGGCGGAAACTGATGCTGATTTCTGGCCTGACTTCTAGTGTATGGCCTAGTGTCTTTTTCACTCATCAGTTAACCACTGCAATTTGCCACAGGATGGCAGGGTCTTCTGCTCTGATACCACTGAAATATGCTAACCAATTTTTTTGAAGGAATAACACAAAATAACCAGCAATAGATGATTGGATTAGCGTTAGCCTCAAATTAAAATCTGAACTTGAATGGAAGATACTGAACTTGAACTGAAGAAACTGAACTTGAATAGAAGAACTACTCAACGTCAAGAATGTGCACTCAAGATCCCACTGAGGGCGAGGTGCTAACATATGACGGAGTCTAAGAAATTGAAATTATGAACTATTAGGCGGATAACCAGCCATGAGAAAACAATTCCACGCTACCACCAAACAGTGGGGGGAAAAGATTACAAATAAAGCAATTCATCCGCTGCGGCGGGCATCCACAATGCTGTGGGGATTCACCACTATGAGTGGGTATGAGATATTACAATCAAATTAACCTCACTGGCGGTAAACCATCCAGGGGACTTATGTGAGAAGAAACAGAAAGAAATTGCAGCAAATTAAACTGGAACAGTACTACTGTTTACAGTTTGTACAATGTGGAATAAGCTGCAAATTACATAGGAATTATAGTAATCTTCATACATAAGACTAAGAGATGATTTTCAATGATATTTTAACTCTCTAACAGCTGCTAATGAATCAGAAAACAGAACTTCAACAATCTGATGTAAAAACAGTAAACTGGAAATTTCAATCTGCAACTGTGAGAATTAATGAAATTATCATAACTCACTCAATTCTTCTCCGAATGACGCGAAATAAGTTGCAAATGCTTCTTACAAGTCTGGCGCCCAAGTTAGAATCCAGAAACAACAATCAAAGTCTCTACTTTATTTGGCACGAATCCCAATGCAGCTTTAAATGATACGGCCCTTGAAAAAAATCGATTTTGCAAGATAAAATCAGCAACTTCAAATAAAATTCTGATTTTTGGTGGAAGTTGGCGCCTCAAGTCAACAATTTGATTAATCAAATACCCAGAATGAAACAAAAATCACTCCACAAGATATGAACAGAAAACAGCTTCAGCTGTAGCAAAACCAGGAACTTCAAAACTGTAGAATTCACCAAAATTCTCAACCTTTGTTGCTCAATCTGCTAGTCTGATGTGAGAAGCAGCAATGTTCCAACTAGGTGTTGTATTTCAAACACGAAATTGGGAAGGGGCTAGGAGGTAGCATCCTCGAAGCAATAGCAAAATGTCCATAGTCATTTTGACAGCATAACAGTAAGGTAATTGATGGATACCAAATGCTGGAGTCATGTCTTCATTTTATAAGAATTGAGAAACTCTTTAACTTCCTCAATGGTACGCCAAAAGACAACTATTTGAATTCTCCTTATTTTTGAAATCTCATAAATTATAATTCCTCATAAAGTGGCGTCCACTTTCATCCAAGCAAAAGTTTAAAAATGAAAAATTAATTATCTTCTTATGACAAGGCGTACCCTTCAAGACCCCTTTTAAGAACAACTTACAAGTTGTATCCTTAGGCCAAGGGGTGGTCAACTGAAAAATACAACACTTATGCCAATACTCAGTAAATTTCATCAATTAATGCTTGAGAGGAAAATATTGAAACAACCAATAACATGCTCAACTGAAGTGATGACTGAAGACAACCAACTGCATACTGCCTCAACTAGCATTTACTAAAAATAGTAAATAATATGAATGCCACAGAAAACCAAGCCCAAGAAACCCTAATTGTCACCTCATTCCAGTCTACGGGTTCCGGAATAGACTGATGAACTGCAAAGCTGATCACAGATGAGAAGGGGACATTACAGTCGCATAAGGCTACAGGAGATGGGCATGATCATCTTGCAAGAGTATTACTGTTTTGTTTGTTGTTGTCAATAAAATACAGACTTACCATCCTGTTTCAAGTGCTACAAACCTTGGTTTCAGACCTCACATTTTCCTATAAGTCTTTATCGGGTATTTTCATTATATTTCTACATGTATATCTGTTGTTACCTTTATTCAGAAATTGTTGTTAGTGTGTACCCTATTGTACACCCAAGAATGAGAGTTAAATGATTGTTATTTGTCTCCATTTTCTTTTTAAGTGATTCAAAGAATATAAGAAGAGGTCTTGAATTGTAATACTTAATACTATATCATATTTCTAAGTATTGTTATATGCATATTTGTCCCATTTACTTACTCAGATTGAGTTTACCTAAAATTGCAATTATATTTCAACAAATATATCAGTGAATGACAATCAATGTAATGGAAAGAAGTTGTGAAATCTGTTCTTTATATTTGTCCTTGTATTTCTTTTGAATATTGATTTAATATTCTATGTTACCGAATCATTGAATTTTTGGCCTGATTTCGAGTATGAGACGTGTCCAGTTCGGGTATTGTTGAAATTCTCTATGGAATCGGTCAGGGCACGTCATTTTACCTACTAAAATGTATTTGCATTTGTCTCCCGTTTTTTGGCATTTTGAATGATGACGTGGTGCTTCCAAGCCGGATCCGACACATTTTAAGTGACTGGCACGATTTTCGAGTTTTTTTTGTTGACTTTTTTCTTAAACCCTAACTCAATGCGTTACTTTCACTCTTTAGTTTTTACCGCATTCATTTTAACAAATTTCTCTGTTCCAGGCCACCCACACGAGCAACGCCCAGCAAATATTTTTGACACGACTAGCGAATTTTCAACACTATTTTTGTTTCCAGCGGCAACGCCATTGATAGAGAGAGGGTTTATTACAGGGGCGAGGCCATTGATGCTAGTGAAGTAGGTTTTCTCAGCATCATTTGGAATCCAGGTAAGTCGATTTTTACATTTTTTTTTTTGGGTTTGAGTTTTAAAGTTTAATTTAAATGATAAATAGCCGATACAATTCCTTTATTTTTAAGTTTTTGAGTTTCAAGCTAAAAATCATACAAAATATTTATAGTTTATAAACTAAATTTTAGTTTGATTTTGTAGTCGTATTTTTTATAGTTTATAGGTAGTCCGCACAATTTTTAGTTTTTAGTTTATTCATTTATTTTAAATCTTAGTTTTATTTTTTTCTATTCATTATTTGAGTTTTTGTTTTAAATTTTTAATTTTATTTTATATTATATTAAAAATTGTAAAACAATAAAACTAAAATATAGATTTTAAATTAATAATTACTTTGAATTTTAACTTTTAAGTTTTAATTTTTAAGTTTTAAATTTAAATAAAATTGTTTATAAGTTAATTAAGTAATAATTTATGATATAATAAAATTATAAGTATATTGTTTATTAATATAATTAATAATTTTTTTGTTTTCTTATTATGAATTTAATAATTTATTAATATAATAGATGTAATTTTTTTTTTTAAATGATATATCAGCTTATTTATTTAAACATTTAACATTTATTATTCAATTATTCAATAATTAATTTTGTTTTTGAACTTGTAGCAGCATAATGGTAACCGGTGCTAGTTCTATTGTTCGACCCACCTTTAAACCCAACCCAAATTCACCTTTATGGAAATATGTACAAATGATACAACAAGTTAAAGGGGCAGGAACATTTGTTTGGATATGCAATCATTGTGAAGTTCAGTATACTAGCTCATACAGTCGTGTCAAAACCCATTTATGTGCCATTACCAATCAAGGAATCAAAGTATATCCAAGAGAAGATGGCAACAAGTTACCACTTCCAAAAGTAGTAGCATATATTAGAGAGCAAGAGGAAGCAGATGCAAGATTTGGTAATGCCACAAACCATCCTTCGATGGGAGGAAGAGGTAGAGGAAGGGGATCAAAGAGGCCCCCTCCTTCTCCATCACGTAGTGACATACTTGATGTTGTAGTAGAGAGCCACCCATTTTTGGGTAGAATTGAAGAACATGTTAGTGTGAAGAGAAGCAAGGGGCCATTAGAAAGAGCATTTAAGCATGAAGCTAGACAAGTTGTAAATCAAGTTGTTGCAAGATGTCTATATGAAAACAATTTGGCATTTAATGTTGTAAGATCACCATATTCATTGGATATGTTGAGAAAGGCAAGTGAGTGTCCACAAGGGTACACAAGGCCAAGTTATGAGAAGGTGCATACCACCTTACTAGCTAAGGAGGTAAAGGGCATAAACAATGCATTGGCTCCCATTAGAAATTCATGGAAAAAATCAGGGGTGTCAATTGTTTCTGATGGATGGAAGGATGCCAAAAACTAACCATTAATCAATGTGATTGCAGTGTGCCCTAAAGGGGTAATGTTTTTGAAATCCATGGATTGTGAGGGACAAGTGAAGGATGCACAATTTATTGCTAACATCCTTATGCAGTGCATTCAGGACGTGGGTCCTGAAAATGTTGTCCAAGTAATAACGGACAACACAAAGAATTGTAGAACTGCAGGTATGTTGATTAAGACACGGTTTGAGCATATATTTTGGACACCTTGTGTTGTTCACTCTCTCAACCTCATCTACAAAAGTTGGGTGCAAAAATAAATTGGATCAAACAAATGTATACTGAAGCTGAAGAGATCCAAATGTTCATCATAAACCATCAAATGTCACAGGCCATTTTTAGATCATTTTCAGCGTTGGAGTTGTTGAAGGTAATTGAAACACTTCAACTTTTAAATTTTACATTTCACTTTAGTAATTATTAATTTATATTTTAAACTCAAGCATGTCTTCTTTATATTTTAATTTTAATTTTAAATTTTTTAATAGGTTGCCTAAACCAGATTTGCATTGAACACGATTGTCTTGAGGCGACTTGTGAAGGTGCGGAAGGCACTTTTTAGCATGGTTATGAGTCAAAGTTTGTCCCTATGGAGGCAATCCAATACTGAAAGGGCAACAAATGTAAAAAAGATGATCCTAGATGACACTTGGTGGGAACGAGCAGAATATTTTCTTAGTTTCACTGAGCCCATCATGAGTATGATTCATTTTACTGACATGGATAAGCCGTGTTTGGGAGAGGCATATGATGGCACTAATTCAATGATCGAGCAAATGAAAATCGTCATCAATGAAAAAGAGCAAGATCCTGAAGAAACTTTCTTCAAAGAGGTGCAAACAATTTGTATTGAGCGGTGGAACAAAATGGCCACCCACTACATCTTGCATTTGCAGTGACTCCCAAATTTTATAGTGATGAGATTCTTGCTTTGCCATCAAGAGTGCAACCATATTCAGATGTAGAAGTTGGTGTGGGGTGTAGGAAAGCACTTAGTAGACTCTTTCTTGATCAAGAAATGGAGTATTTAGTTAGAGCTGAGTTTGCTGAGAAAATCAAAGTGTTGCTGCTCTATGTGACAAGTATAGGATGGATGCTCATTCTTGGTGGTATCTCGATGGCTTTACATCACCACATTTCCAAGCTCTTGCGATCAAATTTTTATGACAAGTTACTTAGTTTTTATTGCACTATCTAAATTTATATTGTTTACTATTTTAAAAATAATAAAATAATTAACTTCAAATTTAAAGTTTGATTTACAATTTTATAAGTTCCTCTCACTTTGTTTCAATAGGTTGCTAGTTCCTCTTCATCTGAACGAAGTTGGAGTACATACTCCTTTATACACTCAATGAAACGCAACCGATTGGCAGCAAGTAAGGCAAAGAGCTAGTTTATGTGTATTCCAACTTGCGCCTTCTTACTCATAAAAAGAATGAGGATAAGGAAGGAGGCACGAAGTTGTGGGATGTAGATCCAAAGCAAACTGATTTGGAATTTTCAGCTGCCACACAATCTTTACTTTTCGTGGAGTCAGATACGCATTGTGCTTCTAGTGCAAGTGATAGTGGGGCTGCATGTGGTTCTACTAATTTACCTACATCATCTAATGTCAATGATGATGTTGATCTTAATCTTCCTGATGACCCATATGATGCCTACTATTAATTGTATTATTTTGTTCTAAATGTTGAACCAATGAACAATTAATTCAATATAATTGTATACCTATCGTAACATTCAAGTTTTGAAAAATTGATATCAAATTAATTTAGTAGAATTGTATTTCAAATTTGTTATGTTTATGGTAATTCTAAGTTTTGTTTAGCATATGCATGATATGTGGTATTCTAAATTTAATTCTTGTTGTTAGTATTTAGACTGCAAATATGTATATATTTATGATTTTTATATGTTTTTTGTATGGATGTACCCAAACATACCCACCCCCCCAAAAAAAGAGGTCGTACCGGCGTACCATACCCACATACCCGTACCCGGTACCTATACCCGATTTGGTAACTTAGACACAATGCAATGAGACATGTTTGACAAAATGGAACATCTATCAATCTGAAACAATCGCAAAACACTACCACACATTCCAGTAGGGGTCTTTATAGAGGTATCAAAGCTGGTGTTCTTGCCAGCCTATAGGGTTCATGCGTGACCGAGGAGATATTACAATAGGGAGATTAAGAAACAGTGGCAACCAACAGAAGTTCCTGAAGGGGAAACTGTCTCTGGTATTTTGGGAATTCACTAAAGATCTCCTTCCGATAGTGGCACTGACTCCTCTATAGGAGGTGGTATACACATAGAGGTAGAGATCGGTGATAAGGGAGAGATCAAAGAGGGGAAGATCTCCTCAATGCATTATTGACTAAGCAAAGGGCAACAAACTAGAGAATGACACAGTCGATGGAGTTAATGACCCGAACTATGCTCAACAATAATAACAACCATAATGGAGGCAATGATGGTCAAGGAGATAATTCGGTTAATAACTAGACCCTTAACCAACAAATTGCTCTAGCAGGCACAAGGCCCTTGATGCCTCTCTTCCCACCCAGAGTTGAGCCTCAGGAAGGTAATGAACCCACAATGATTGAATGGCAAGAACAACTCAGACAGGACTAGGTTGATGCAAGACCAGGTTTTCAACATGATATCTCCCTCCAGGACTACATTGATTTGAGAATGAGACATACGCCCAACAGGGGTAATCGTGAGCATCACAATGATCTCAAAAGAAAAGTTGGATAGTGGAGATCTTTTTTATTTCAATGAGGAGATTGGAGTTGATCATAAGATTTGGGATCCAAGGATTGGTAGTTGGTACACTACTCCACAAGGGTCATGTTGAGTTGCCTCACAACTCATGGTGTGGCAATGATTGTATCACAGTGGCACAGCGGAAGATGGTTAAGGCCCTTGATGGTTGGTTGCAGTTTGATGTTTATAGCAGAAGTTTGTATAGACTTCCATGGTTGATATGGGATCTTAGAGCCGGATTGCTTGAGGGTGTAATATCCCCATTTTGAGCATGCATCAAAGTTAGAGGATTTAGCCTATCACTGGGTCCTTGTAAGCTAATATTGATGATTAGACGACCTTGTTGTGGAGTTATTTGACTCTCCAAAGGGCAGTTGTCTATGTTTTCATCTCCAGATCCTTCATATGTTCTAAGGAGATTGTTATTCAGGGGTTTATGGCTTTATTTGCATATACTTACTAAGGATACGGTCCCATGGAGGGGGGCTTCCTAAAAAATTTAGTAGGTGCTAATGAGAGTTTTTAGGAATATTTTAAAGTTGGTGGTCCCATGAATTCAGTTTTGCAATTCAGCTTAAAAGGTTGAGCTCCAAAATTTAAGGAACAAACTGGAGTATTTTGATAGAAATTAATAAATAAATAAAAATTCTCTCATTTTTTGTTTTTTTTAGGAATTTAAAATTTTAAGTGATAGACAATTGGTAGAAAAACTTACGAAAAAATTCTTAAGTTGTAAGGGCAACTTCTAGCCCCACCCCAATTTCACCAGCTGAAAGATGCATTCCTATACTGTAGGGGCTCCTATTTTTCTGGAAAAGATTCCAATTAATCCCGTAGCACAATTTTTTTTTTCCATGGGACCTCCTGCTCCATGAAAATAGAAGCCCAAGGCCCCCAATGGGACCGCTCAGTAATTATAGTAAGTCGGTTGGATGTTAGAGACCCACCTTACTATTTTTTACTAAGGCATCCAGATGGGCAAAGTGTGCAGTGGTTAAGCTGGTGGCGAAGTCAAAATTGATGGATGATGTTTATTTATGGAGTTATAATTATTATTAAAGTAAAGCTTTAATAATAATTAAATAATATTATAAAGTGCATATGAGGAATAATATAAAGTGCCAATTTCAAGGGAGATATAAGTGATTATTAATATATATACTTTATATTATTTTGTTGTGCACCAAATGGAGGGAAAAGTAAATGAAATTAAAGTGGAATTATATGAGGTGAGGTCAAATACAAATTGAAGATATATAAAGGCTATTGAAAAGCATTTCATCATTCATTCTTGATCATTTTATCAAATTGGCTTTGTGCTTTGCATTCTAGAGGTGGAGACCTAGGGTTTTCAACTGCAACGATCTTGGAGAGCGTAGCTGCTTCATGAATCAAGCTTACCGAGGGTCTGAAAGATCATCTGAGGTTTGTTGATTGGTGGCTTCATACAGAGGTCACATTTGTGTTTCATTGGAGAAGAATTTCAGAAGTTTGCAAGGGTTTACTTGTTGATCAGAAGTTGTTTCAGGGTATGATCTTATTGTAAATTCAAGCAATAAATAATCAGAGTTGATCATTTGATATATTTGTTTTCGGAGTTTCTTCTTCTACAATTTTATGTATTATCTGGTAAAAATTTTAAAAAAAAAGAAAAAGAAAACCACAAAACACCCAAACATTTGACCAGCAATTGCAAAGAAATTGTCTCAGGGAGAACAACGGTTCTTACAAAGGGCAAGCAATTTTGGGTGAGAGGACTTGTAATGTCCCATTTTTTATGTTATCTCCCGAGAGGTTTTGGCAATTTCGTGAGTCTCTAATCAATATTGCAGATTTTTATTCTGGGCAACTCAGGTGTTTCCTATCAAGTATTGATATTTAAATTAGAAGTAATAATCGTATTGTTGTTCAATGCATATTCCACATTGGGCGATTAATTGATGCAAGTAATTTATTTTCCGACTCATATATTGAATGAAGGCATCAAATGCTACTTGGCGAAGTCTTGGACAAGGCTGGATGTTAATACTTATTACCATAACCTTGCTGATATGCCATCGCGGCTAGAAAGCCATCACGTCTTTTTTGAGGAGGTTGTATTATGTGCAAACGAAGGGTACAATAAACTATAGTCAGCACTTTGAAGGCTACCGTCACATTATTCAAATTATTATGTACAAGCATCAGGGGTTTCATCTATAGTGCAATATTAAATATGGTAGTCAACGATGTTGGCTTTTGTAGCTCGAAAGGTGGGATGTGGAGTTGTTTTAAAGAAACTCGAGTTGGATTGTCTTTTTGTGATTGGTTTCTTGTTATTTTTGCTTCCGCTGTTATTAGCTGTTATTTAACCCAGTGTATTAATTGTTATAAATCAGATATTTGATTATATTATGTGAATTTAATGTGCACTTAATCTGTAGTTGGGTTATAAGAAATTAACATGGTATCAGAGCACTAAACTCTGAATACGGAGCCAAGATTTGTGATGCAGATTTCGAGAAAAAAAAAATCAGATTTTCGTCTCTAGTTTTTTTGTGTGGCTATAGCAACCAGTGTTCGATACAAGGACAGGCTTGAGGGTGCATCTAACATCTTGCAGTGGAAGGTTCGGATTACATCTGTTCTCAAGGAGAACAGTCTATGGATCTACGCTAGTACAAAAGTGGCACCACCAACAAATGATCCTGTTGCCTTAGATTCGCATGAAGTCAAAGAGGCCAAGGCTCAGAGGATTATCCTGGATGGAGTAAAAGACCATTTAATTCCTCATTTATCGGGGAAAGCCACCGCCAAGGAGATGTGGGATACACTCACAAAACTTTATCTGAGCGACTATCAGAGTCGTAAGATGATGTTGAAGGACAAATTGCATACCAAGATGTCCAAAGGCGAGAGTGTGACCTCTTACTTGTCCAAAATGACACAGGTCAAGGATGAGATGGCTATTGTTGGAGAGACGATTGATGAAGATGAGTTGGTGCATATGCCTTGAATGGTTTTTCGAAGCACTGGGAAGTGTTTGTCAAGTGTGTTGTCGGCAGAGATCGGCTACCTGATTGGGCAAGACTTTCGGATGATTTTATTCAGCAGGAGATCCATGAAGGTGCTCATCGAGCAGATCAAACAAAGAAGGGTCAAGACAAAGAAAATCTTTCTCTTGCAAGCAAGGGTAAGAAGAAGTCCAATAAAGAGCAAACGGAAGGTTCTTCTTCCAAGAGTGGGAAGAAGAAAGATCTGAGCAAGATAAAATGTTTTTGCTACCATCAGATGGGTCACTATGCCAGTCAATGTCCGAATAAGAAAAGTAAGGACAAGCAGAAGAAGCATTTTGCTGCTACAGCAGAGGTGGATGAGTTTGCATCACAATTTGAGAATGAGTTTTCACTCATTTCCTGTCTCTCAAGTTCAATTGCCAATAGGGTATAGTATATTGACAGTGGGGCTTCTTGCCACATGACGGGAGTCGGAGAATGTTTCACCAAGTTGGCCGAGAAGACGTTGGATTTCTATATTGAGCTCGGAGATAATGCTAAGTACCATGCAACTGGTATTGGCACCGTCAAGTTTCAGAGGGAGTCTAGCAAACCCTTGTTGGTGGAGAATGTGTTGTATGTCCCTGGCATGACAAAGAATTTAATCTCAGTTTCTGCTTTGGAAGACAAGGGTTACATTGTGACCTTTGAGAGGGGAAAAGTCTATATTCGTCCCAAGGATTCCAAGATTGCAAAAGTGATTGGAGAAAGGCATGGCAGCTTGTTTCGATTACAATTTGAACCAGCACACGCATTGGTTAGTAGCTGTAAAGGTTTAGGAGAATTGTGGCACAGGAGGATGGCTCACCTTCACCATGGAGCACTTAATATTCTTAAGGAAATAGTAACGGGGCTTCCTGAGATGAAGACAGAAAAGCATGAGGTGTGCAAAGGTTGTGCTCTTGGGAAATATGCCAAGACCAGTTTTCCAAGCAGCGACACTAGATCCGAAGGGATTTTGGATCTTGTACACTTAGATGTGTGTGGGCCCATGTCAACAACATCCTTGAATGGATATGAGTATTTTGTTACTTTCATTGATGACTTCTCCAGGAAGACATGGATATATTTTCTGAAGAATAAAGATGAGGTCTTCAGTAGGTTCAAAGAGTTTAAAGCTCTCGTGGAGAACCAAACTGGAAGGAAGATCAAGATATTGAGATCTGATAATGGAGGCGAGTATACCTCGAATGCCTTCAAATATTTTTGTGCTTAGGAAGGTATCAAGAAAGAGTTGACAGTTTCGCACAACCCTCAGCAGAATGGGGTTGCTGAACGGAAAAACAAGGCTATAGTTGGAGCAGCCAAGGCCATGCTTCATGATCAGGATCTGCCTTGGTTCTTATGGGCAGAAGCTTGCAATATAGCTGTGTATTTGCATAATAGGAGCCCTCACAAAGTGTTGGGCAAGTTGACTCCAGAAGAGGCATTCAATGGTAAGAAACCAAATTTGGGCACATTCGCATCTTTGGATGCCTTGTGTATTGTCACATTCCTATTGAGAAGAGAACCAAGTTGGAACCTACTACAAAAAAGGGTATCCTTGTTGGGTACAGTGAAACTTCTAAGGCTTATCGGGTTTACATTCCTGCTCTCAGGAAAACAGCGGTTCGCAGAGATGTGAAATTCGAGGAAAAGAGGGCTCTTCAGAAGTCAAGCAACTTGATGAGTGAGGAGGAGCAATCACCCACGGTTCAGGTAGCACAAATTCCTCAAACTTCAGTCACGCAAGCTAGAGAGCAGAGCAAGCAGGTCGAGCAGGTGATCAGAAGGAGGAACAAATAATTCCTCAGCCTCAGATTCCTACTACCGAGAAGAGGAGAAACAGGGCAACTGAGCAGACACTGAGAGAGGCTCAAGAAATGTAGGTGATCCTCAAGATTCAGTCAGACAGAGAAAGGCTCCCAGACGTTATTCTGATTATGTGGCACTTATGAGTGAATTAATTGAAGTAGAGCCTTCCAGCTTTCAGGAGGCATCCAAGCTCCAAGTGTGGAGAGATGCCATGGTGGAAGAGTATTCTTCCATCATGAAGAACAGTGTGTGGGAGGTAGTACCACGACCAGAAGATAAGTCTGTGGTGGGCTCGAGATGGCTGTATAAGATTAAGCATGCTGCAGATGGTAGTGTGGAAAAGTTCAAAGCTCGGTTTGTGGCTAAGGGGTTTTCTCAAAAGGAAGGAGTCGACTATGCCTAGACTTTCGCTCCAGTAGCCAAGTACTCGTCCATAAGATCTATCATTTCTATAGCAGCAGAAATGGGTTGGAGGACTCACCAGACGGATGTAAAGACGGCCTTCCTCAATGGAGTGATTGAGGAAGAGATTTACATAGAGCAGCCATAAGGATTTGAAGCACATGGGAGGGATTCTCATGTATGGAGGTTGAAAAGAGCACTGCATGGACTCAAGCAGGCTCCCAAGGCGTGGTATTCACGTATTGACAGTTACTTGCAGAGCGTGGGCTTCATCAAAAGTGAGGCAGATCCGAACTTGTACTATGTTCAGGTGAAGGGAAAACTTCTCATACTGGTGTTATATGTTGATGACCTATTTCTCACAGGGTCAGAGGAGCTCATAGCACATTGCAAGCGGGATCTTGCAAGAGAGTTTGAGATGGACTTGGGGTTGATGCACTACTTTTTGGGATTAGAGTTGTGGCAAAAAGAGGGAGAAATCTTTCTTGGACAAGGGAGTACTTACTTGATATCTTGAAGCGATTCAGGATGGAGAACTGTAAGCCTATGTCAACGCCACTCGTGACCAATTGGAAGAAGCTTGATGCTTCCAAATCAGAGGCAGTGGACCCGACTTTATACAGACAGTTGATAGGCTCTCTTATGTATCTGGTCAACACCAGGCCAGACATTTGTTTTGCAGTGAATTCACTCAGTCAGTTTATGGTGGAACCTAAACGTGTGCACCGGATAGCTACAAAGCATGTTTTGAGATATCTCTGAGGCACAATTGATTATGGGTTGAAGTATGTTCAGCAGGATGGAGTGAAGCTCGAGGGGTTTACCGATGCAGATTGGGCGAGTAGTACAACTGACCGGAAGAGCACTTCAGGGTGCAGTTTCAGTTTGGGATCAGGAGCAGTCTCTTGGTACAGCAGGAAACAGAAGTCAGTTGTGTTGAGTTCTGCAGAGGCCGAGTATATGGCAGCCAGTATGGCTACATGTGAGGCTATCTAGCTTCGGAAACTTCTAGTTGGGCTCTTTGATCAAGAGCTAGATCCTACAGTCATTTACTGTGATAGTCAGAGTTGTATCAAACTCTCAAAGAATCCAGTGTTTCATGACAATTCAAAGCACATTGAGATCAAGTACCACTTAATCAGAGATTGTGTGGAGAAGGCAATAGTGAAGCTCCATTACATTCCTACAGACGAACAGATAGCAGATATCCTGACAAAGGCCTTGATGAAGAGTAAGTTTGAATACTTCAAGGACAAGTTGGGTGTTGTGTAGAACACCTTCCTCGCTAAGAGGGAGTGTTGACTTTTGTAGCTCAAAAGGTGGGATGTGGAGTTGTTTTAAAGCAACTCGAATTGGATATGCTTTAAAGCACTTTAAAGCAACTCGAGTTGCATATGCTTTAAAGCAATTCGAGTTGGATTTTCAGCAACAGCAGGATTTTTATTCTTTAATAGAATGTTTTTGAGTTTGTGAGGATAGGATAAATCCAAGAGGGATTTTATGTGTGATTTAAAGCCAAAGAATGCAAGGAAAGATTATTTTCTTGCACGCTAAGTAAAGCAGCTGGACTCTATATATGTAAGATTGTTGTAGCAAACTTGTATGGTATTTTCGAAAGAAAATTTTGCTGTTAGGCTGAATAGATGATCCAACATTTGCAGGTTTTTCCCCATTTTGGGGTTTCTGGGGTATATATGTGTTATTGTCTTTTTGTGATTGGTTTCTTGTTATTTTTGCTTCGGCTGTTATTAGCTGTTATTTAGCCCAGTGTATTAATTGTTATAAATCAGATATTTGATTATATTCTGTGAATTTATTGTGCAATTAATCTGTAGCTGGGTTATAAGAAATTAACAAACGCCAATAATGAGGAGATCAGGGAGCGACCAAACTCCATCAATCCTTTCCTACCTTAATTTTCCACCTTGGCATTATCGACAAATAGATATTTGTCTTCATCTGGAAGTTTATTCAACATGTAGGACTAGCCGACAAACTTCTATCAATCTACCTATTGGTTATCGGATGTTTGAATTTAGCGTAGCATTTGGAGTAGTTATCGGGCACTATCAATAGCAGTTCTTAATTTCATGACCCACCAATGCTTATTATTATCTGCCAATTATTAACATCCATTGTTACTACGAAGGAATCAAGGGACCCACCCAAATCAATTGCCACCTCATTTGTCCTATCGTATTATTCTTTTAGATTCGCCACTTACATATATAATACAAAACTCAACATTGAACATTATTCATGAGGTTGAAGCTTAACATTTGACGTGGAAGATATTAAGGGATCAAAATCAGTTAAGAATTCATCATTTAGTCTTTAAAGTGGCCACCAACATCCAACTAAGTCGTGGGGTCTAAAAGAAATCATGGCAACCTATTCCAGAAGCACTCAGCTTAGTTAATAAGAAGGCATCGATCTATTAAGAACTGGAATTAGTTTACAAAAGGCCACAAGCCATACTTAAAGGTTGTGTCTTTATAAAAGGAGGTCTCTTTCCAAAGAGATGCCTCTCTTCATGTAGAGGCATAAGGATATAAAAAGAGTTTGTGGTATGTGAAGAAGGGGGATATAGAAGATTTGCAATTTCATATTCTCAAAACACAAATTGGAAGTGCTCTCAAGAGCCTTAATCAGCCATGTGAGAATGGTGTATCCATCACCTACTCCAAGGCTATCGACACATAAGTAATTAGGCCATATTCAGACACAGCACCAAGTGCAAATCGCATGAATATACAGATCAGATCTGGGACAACGATCATATTAGAGACATAAGTCTCTTTCGCATTCAAATGTGTGCTTTTAAAGTAATAAGTCAGAAACAGCGATTATATTTTATTGTCAATTTTCCATTATTGAAATAATAATTGAAACAGACTTCATTATTCAGAATTCATATCAAAAATTGGCATCATAATACCTTCTCCTATAAATATATGAGAATAGTGTTAATCAATTAAGGTTAGGGGAAGTTTGCCATATGTCGTTTAACTTATGTAATATTTTAATCTGTTTGCATATTACATTCATAGATGAATGAATGGTATTTGCAGCATGGGCATAGAGAATGTCTTATTTCAGTATGTTGACAATAGTAAAATATTTTAGAATCTTCAAATTGCAACAAACTATTTTCAGTCATGGAAATTAAGTACAATTCCCTGATTTGTCATTATTTGACATGTTTACATTGTCAACCCAAACAGATTAAATCCTAAAAACCACCAATCTTGGGCAAGGGTTATTACAACATGAGTTTCCAGGCCTGGGCGATTCATCTTTCCATCATACACAGCTTGCATCTTCTGTTCATGGGAGTTTGTACTTGTATTTGGCTGCTATGAGGGTCGCATAAGGCTACAGGAGTTGGGCATGATCATCTTGTAAGAGTATTACTGTTCTGTTTGCTGCTGTCATTAAAATACAGACTTACCATCCTGTTCCAGGCACTACAAACCTTGGGTTCAGACCTTACATTTTCTTGGAAGTCTTTATCATGTATTTTCATTACATTTATGCATGTATATCTGTTGTAACCTTTGTTCAGAAATTGTTGTTAGTGTGTACCCTGTTGTATGCCCAAGAATGAGAGTTGCATGATTGTTATTTGTCTCCATTTGCTTTCTAAGTGATTCAAAGAATATAAGAAGAGGTCTCAGATTGTAATACTTGCTACTATATCAAATTTCTGAGTACTGTTATATGCATATTTGTCCCATTTGCTTACTCAGATTGAGTTAAACTAAATCTGCAGTTACATTTCCACAAATATAACAGTGAATGACAGTCAATGTAATGCAAAGAAGTTGTGAAATCTGTTTTTTATATTTGTCCTTGTATTTCTTTTGAATATTGATTTAATATATGCAATGCAATGAGACATGTTTGACAAAATGGAACATCTATCAAACTGAAACAATCACAAAAAATTACCACACATTCCAGTAGGGGTCTTTACAGTGGTATCAAAGCTGGTGTTCCTGCTAGACTGTAGGGTTCATGAGTGACAGAGAGAGGAGCTATTACAATAGAGAGATTAAGAAACAGTGGCAACCAACACCAGTTCCTGAAGGGGAAATTGCATCTGGTATTTTGGGAATTCACCAAAGACCTCCTTCCGGCAGTGGCACTGACTTCTCTATAAGAGGTGGTATACATATGCAGGCAGAGATTGGTGATAAGGGAGAAGATCAGAGAGGGGAAGATCTCCTCAATGTATTACTGGCAAAGCGAAGGGCAACAACCCAGAGAATGACACAGTCGATGGAGTTAATGACCCGAACTATGCTCAACAATAATGACCACCATAATGGAGGCAACAATGGTCAAGGCGATAATTCCATTAATAAATGGACTCCTAACCGACGAACTGTTTCGATAGGCACAAGGCCCTTGATGCATGTCTTCCCACCTAGACTTGAGCCTCAAGAGGGTAATGAACCCACATTGATTGAATTGCAAGAACAACTTAGACAGGACTTGGTTCATGCAAGACTTGGTTTTCAACATGATATCTCCCTCCAGGATAACATTGATTCAAGAATGAGACATACGCCCAATAGGGATAATCATGAGCATCACAATGATCTCAGAAGAAAAGTTGGTAAAATGAGTTTGTCTTATTTTGGTGGATCGGGGAAAACATCAGCATGTGCTTGGCTTCATAAAGTTGATACCTATTTCTAGTTGAATCCAATGCCCGAAGATTTCACAATCAAATATGCTACTATACACTTAGATGGAATTGCTCATGAGTGGTGACATCACAAAATGATCACAATGGGCCATGATCAAATCACTTCTTATCCTGAGTTCACTGAAAGATTAATTAAGACGTTCGATGTAAAGGATCCTAAACTCCATTTCAAGGAGTTAGCTCAATTGAAGCAATGGGGATCAATGGACAACTATATTGCTGATTTCCAAAGACTTGTTGTTTTGGTCACTAATATCTCAAAAAGAAGATTGCTGGTTTTGTTCATGGATGGATTGATGGATCCCTTGAGAGGATGGGTCAAAGCTCCTAATCCTAGCTCATTACAGGGGGTGAACAAAAAGGCTAGGGACATGGACTCTGCCAACTTGAAGAATAAATGTCAATCTAAGGGTTCTACATCACAGAAGGATAAGAGCAAGAAACCTTTCCAGAAAGAATGGCCAAAGAAAAACAGAATGGATGATGAGATTTGTAATACTCTATATGTCCTATAGCTAAATAAGGAAAGCCAACCAACTACTTCAGCAGAAGATGTAACTAACTTGTTCCAAAACTAGGGTTTTCTCTTTTCATTTTAACCGAAAGAATTTCAAAACAAAGTAATTTACGTAACATTCAATTTTTCAACTAACTTCTAAGTTCAGTTCAGTTGAAAAGAAACGTCTAACTGAATTAACTGAAAAGAAACAACTATTGATTTCCACTAACAGAAAAGCAAACGAACTTTAACTAACTTTCAATGCTTTCAAATAAAATTACAACTGATCAATCTTTAAGCTAAGTAACCATTTCAAATATTATAAGAGAGGGAAGGGTTTTAGGAGTTTATAGTTAAGAAGTTGAAGCATTTGATCTTGACACTGTCATCATGGGAAAAGGAGATATCATCAGGGGCCTTACCACCCATCCAAAGACCTACTGGTCTCCCGTGTTCCTTCGACTGAAGGAACCCATTCCTTCACAAGGGTAATCACAGGGATCAATCTATCATCATGTCTCTGAGCCTGGTGTCAAGGACTTGTATCTCCTGATCGAACCTTCACTATGGGTACCTCCCAACTAGAAGATTACTCTGATCAATGATACATCCGGTACTTGATGGCTAACAGATATTGAAACTAGCACCGTACCTTGGCCAAGGATTTCATTTGCATTATCGGCACTCCTGTGCCGTCAGCGCTCTCACCCTTGCTCAACATGAGTACGAGAGTCTCAAGAATTAAAGATTTATTGACAAATTTGATTCTCATCTCATTAGGTTCGGGTTAGATCTTAACCACTATGAGGATGCATTAAGAAGAAGAAATCAGCTGAGGACATTTCCAAGACTCTATTAGATATAAAGTATATCCTTAAGGAACTCCACAGAAAATCAAGGTAGTATAAACAAGGTCATAATTCGGCTTAAATTGGTTAGGAGAGATCATACGGAAGAGTCCCCCATAGTTTTCTTTTGATTCCAAAATTGGAGAAAATTAGTTATGGTTATAAATTCAGTAAGACTCTTAATTCTGAGTCAAAACTTGACCATGGTATGGAAAAGAAGAAGAGATCAGAATTTCCATTCTCTCATCAAATAGGGAAAACAAGTGTTCGATTTAGTTCCATAGCCCATAGAAGAAATAATATAAATAGAGTTGATGAATTTTTTCCTTCAAGGTCGGTAATGGCTACAGGACCCAACAAGGACTATAAATAAAGAAATGCAAGAATTTGGTATCGAACCAGTGACTCAACAGAGAAAAACAATCCAATTCATTTCAAACTCATGCAACATAGTGCCATACTTATCTTAACTTATTCAACAAGAATAAAAATACAATTCGACATTAAATTAAATTCTCATGTAAAAGATACATCACATTCCTATGAGATTGGAGATAACAAAGCCGAGGATGATCTCAGAGAGATTCTACAGATACTTGGTTGAAAGAAACGCATGACCAACTAATTCCACAAGACTGATCAAAGACGTAGTCAAGTCTTCCACGAATTCAAGCAACAAGAGAAAGAAGCAATACAACTTACTTAATTCACACGACCCCAATAGTATTTCCAGCTCGATTTGAACAAAAGCTGATATGAACCAAAGGTATAGGAAAAGAGGACAATGATATGTTTCGATGGCAGAAGGTGAATGAAAGATAATTGAATAGCAAATGGCATGAGTCTCAGTTACACTAAAAGGCAAGATAAAAATTCACAGACTTGACTCCATTAGAGATGGCAAGCTGATGAAAAGAAGATACATGAGACTTTAGAAATGAAAATTGCTAGGTCGATAGCCGACTCTTGGAGAAAGCTAGAAGGAAAAACCAAAGAATGAACCTCCAACGCCCAAAACCAAGATTTTCCTTCATTGAGCAAGACCCTTCGCCTCCATCTTGGACGTTTTTAAAAGAGTATGGCAAGGTGGCGATAATTCATCACCTTATTTACATTGGTGCCCAACATATTTCATATTTGAATTATTTTAATCTGTCGGCTAGGAAATTAGAACTCAAATAAAAATATTTCAAGACCTTTAATTTCAAGGAAAGATAAGATGAAACATGAAACGAACTAGGCTTCTAAGATTAATTATTTAATTTTGAAATGTGGCCAAGGTAACGATTAATCTACACCATCATATTTTGGCTCATGGCAAAACAATAGTTTTGATCCTCTGTTAACCACAACCTTTCCCTGATGACATCTCCTTTTTCGTCGTGGCGTCGTCAGTCTTGCATCCACTGACAGGTATTATGGTTAGATTGTTCACAACGGCTATATAAATATGCATTTAAATATAATCTCATGAATTGCAAATAAAAAGATCATTTACTTTTTAGTTACGATAAATAAAACATCTATTTTATTCTCAATTTCACCTTCACATGAAAACAGTTACTTGCAACTAACATTGCATTCAAAATACATAACCAAACACATAATCTCAATGTAAGGGATGTAACAAGACTCACTAGGAGTTGAGGAGAAAGAAACTATGTTTCAGTTGCAAAGAGCCTTGGGAACTAGGACAAAGATGTCTTGGAAAGGGCAAGGTGCACTCTATAGAGATTGTTTCAAAAAGTGAGGAAGAGGAGAAGTCTAAGCATAATCAGGGCAGCGAGCATAGTGAATCAAAGGACAATTAGTTGGATGCCAATATGACACCACCTAAGGGGGTGAAGGGTGGTACACTTGCCACTATGTCGGGTACTCCTAGATTAAACACTTTCAGAGTTCGGGGAGTGTTGCAAGGACAGAGGATTACAGTCTCGATTGATAGTGGGGCTACCCACAATTTTATCGACTTTGCTATGGTCACCAAGAAGGGTTTGCAGACTGAAGAGCATGAGGGATTCAATGTCGTGGTTGCAGATGGGTATTAGGTTTCTTACACACAGAAGGCTCCTTAGATGAGCATTACAATTGGTAACTATATAGTTACCGATGTTTTCTATGTGGTTGATCTTGGTGACACCAATGCCATCCTGGGTATTCAATGGTTACACTCGCTTGGGAAGTATTCTCAAAACTTCCAAACCATGGAATTCAAATTCAAGGTAGATGGCAAGAAAGTGGTATTCAGAGGTATGTCTAATGGATCTCCCAGAGTGGTTTCAACCAAATGTATGGAGAGCATTTTTAGACATGGTGATGTTGCTTGGTCAGCACAGTGTCTAATCTCTTCTAAATCTACGAACAGCGAACCTAAACCTTATCTAGATAATTTACACGAGGTGTTGAGCAAGTGCAATATGGTTTTCAATGACATTCCTCCAAGTAGACCGCTAGACAAGGGTTTTGAGCATACAATTGAGCTGGAGGAAGAGGCCAAGCCAATTATTACTACTCCCTACCAGCATCCCAAGAAATCTAGGGATGAGATTGAGAAGGCTATCAAGGAACTACTAGATATGGGACACATCAAGCATAGTCCAAGCCATTTTGCATCTTTTGTAGTGTTGGTTAAAAAGAAGGATGGGACTCTCAGAATGTGTATTGATTACCGCACACTGAATAAAAAGACAATCAAAAACAAGTGTCTGATTCCTAGTATCATTGAATTGTTAGATGAGTTGCATGGAGTTGTCTACTTCTCCAAGATAGATCTCCGATCGGGATACCGTCAGATTAGAGTGGGAGATTAGGACATGAATAAGACAACTTTCAAGTGCCACTACAGGCATTATGAGTTTTTGGTTATGCCATTCGGTTTGACCAATGCTCCCACAACATTTCAGTCCTACATGAATCACATCTCTAACAAACAATTGTAGAAGCTCCTCCTGGTATTTTTCGATGATATATTGATATGCAACAAAACTTGGGAGGACCACCTAAAACATCTAGATGAAGAGTTGGGAATAATGGAGGCACAATCACTGTATGCCAAGGACTACAAACGTGAGTTTGGGATGAAGGAGATTTTGTATTTGGGACACATTATTAGTGCACAAGGAGTTCAGGTGTATCAAAAGAAGATCCAAGCAATTTTAGACTGGCCACCACCGAAGACACTTACAGAGCTACGAGGGTTCTTTGGTATTTGCAGTTACTATAGGCTGTTGGTCAAGGGGTTCTCTTAGCTTGGGGCACCTCTCACTGATCTCACCAAGAAGGGTGCTTTTAGGTGGACCAAAGAGGCTCAGCGAGTCTTTGACAAAACTGAAGGAGGTCATGAGCACATAACCTGTGCTTGCATTGCCAGATTTTACCTAGCCTGTTGTGCTAGAATGTGATACATTAGGTGATGGGATCGGTGAAATTTTAATGTAGAATAGGCATCCCATTGCTTTAGAGAGCAAGAAGCTTAGAGATACAATGAATTTATATTCTATATATGACATGGAAATGCTTGCAATCATGCATGCATTAGCAAAGTTTAGGCAATACTAGGTTGGTGGGCGGTTTGTGGTCAGAACAGATCATAAAAGTTTGAAGTACTTCCTAGAATAGAAGTACTTGAATGAGCGCCAACAGAAGTGGATCAGCAAAATCCAAGCGTATGATTTTGATATTGAGTATGTGAAAGGAAAGAAGAATACAATTGTTGATGCTCTTTCCAGGAAGTTTGTCGTTTGTTCCTTGTCTAAGATTTCAACAGATTGGATAGCTCTTCTATTAGTTGAGTACTCCAAGAATGTTTTTTCCTGTGAATTGATGGATGGCGAAATCCAGGATGATAGTTATAAGGTAGTGGATGATATCATCTACTACAAGGATAGGATTTTCTTGATTCCAAAATCTAAGTTGAAAGAGCAGATCATGAGAGTTGTGCATGACACTCCCTTGGCAGGACATCCTAGGTTCTTTAAGACCCTACAGCCAGATTATAGAGAGGTTCTCTTGTAGAGGCCTCAAGGATGGTGTTCTATGTCATGTTCGAGAATACACCAATTGTCAACAGAACAAAGCAGAGTACACTTTTCCTGCTAGCTTATTGCAGCCCTTGCCTATTCCATATCAGAAATGGAATAGTATATCAATGGACTTCATCACCAATCTTCCTAAGGTACATGGTAGAGACTGCATTTTTGTTGTGGTTGATCGATTAACGAAATTTGCTCATTTCATGGCTATCTCATCTGAGTATAAGGCACCTCAAGTGGAGGATTTGTTCTTCAAGGAGGTATTCAAGTTACATGGCTTACCAAAGAATATTCTTAGTGACAGGGATAGCCGTTTTCTCAAAGCTTTCTGGCAAGAGTTATTTAGGTTGTCAGGTACAGAATTAACTCCCAGCACCTGCTATCACCCTCAGATGGATAGGCAGACAGATATAGCGAACAATTGGATTGAGGGTTATCTACACAACTACGTTGCAGGGCAGCAGAGGGCCTCGGTCAGATGGTTGCACTTGGGTAAGTATTGCTATAATACCACCTTTCATATGTCCATTAGGATGTCACCTTTCAGAGCACTCTATGGGAAGAGGCTTATTCATTTCTGGATGAGGCATTTGGCGATAGTCAAGCACCTTCTAGCAAAGGTGTTTCAATGCTTATTCATTATTGCAGTTTATTTTTTTCCACTGTGAGTTTTCTAGCTTGACATTTCTAGGAGTTTCAAAGGTGAAACGATTCCACCATAGCCGATTCAAAGGGGAAATCACTTAGGTTTTCCAATTGGGCGATAATTGCAAATTTGTGAGTCTCCTACGGAGACAATATTGAAGGCAACGATATATTTATTCCTTCAGTTAGAGGCTGAGGGTTGGCGTCCAAGTTTCAGGAAGATTATTCATCAGCTAGGCATCATACATCTACATCTTCAGTGGATATCTGGTGGTCTGCTGCTGTTCTACCTAGCCGTGGGTATTGCAGTCATCTCTATTGACTTAGGCGATTGAAATCACCAAGTCGAGTTAGGGTTTGGGACATGGCTCCTAAGGCTGGTTATACACTTCAACGTCTTTATTTTTGGATGGTCGTGGATTTCAAAACAAGGACGTGAGCCTTAGAGGAGGTGGACATGAGTTTCTAGGCCTAGGTGATTCATCTTTCCATCATACACAGCTTCCATCTTTTGTTCGTGGGAGTTTGTCCTTGTATTTGGCTGCTATGAGGGTCGCATAAGGCTATAGGAGCTAGGCGGATCATCTTGCAAGAGTATTACTGTTCTGTTTGCTGCTGTCAATAAAATACAGACTTACCATCCTGTTTCAGGCGCTACAAACCTTGGTTTGAGATCTCACATTTTCCTAGAAGTCTTTATCGGGTATTTTCATTACATTTCTACTTGTATATCTAATATTACCTTTGTTCAGAAATTGTTGTTAGTGTGTACCCTATTGTATGCCCAAGAATGAGAGTTGCATGATTGTTATTTGTCTCCATTTGCTTTCTAAGTGATTCAAGCAATATAAGAAGAGGTCTTAGATTGTAATACTTGCTAGTATATCAAATTTCTGAGTACTGTTATATGCATATTTGTCCCATTTACTTACTCAGATTGAGTTTACCTAAAACTGCAATTATATTTCTACAAATATATCAGTGAATGATAGTCAATGTAATGGAAAGAAGTTGAGAAATCTGTTCTTTATATTTGTCCTTGCATTTCCTTTGAATATTGATTTAATATAGGCAATCCAGTGAGACATGTTTGACAAAATGGAACAATTGTCAAACTGAAACAATCGCAAAAAACTACCACGCATTCCAGTAGGGTCTTTACACCAGCTGAAGGTTTGTAATCTGCTGCAATCCCACGTGCAAGCTTGTGAAGGTACAACAGCAACAATACTCAACAAATTAATATCTGATCTGCCCAATAAATCTCTATAATTGCTGCAACTGATGATCTCCTGAATCCAATGAAGCTGTGATAATAACCTCTGAATGAGATTACTCAATCTTATACCATTGGGTGATCTTTCACACCTGTAGGCATTGTTCTTTTTGAGGGATTTCGTCCTCTGAAAAGCTTCAATTCTCAACCAAAAAACCCTTGCAAGTTTCTTCTCCTCAAATTTGCAAAATAACAATGAGTGAATGAATAATTGAAAAAGCATTCAATTTTCTTTTTCTACTTCCTCTAATTCCCACGTCCACTTGGGAAAATAATAAAATATTATTATTTGTTTTTGTTGCCTTCCAATACATTTGACTTTTAATATAATATTTAATAAAGCATCATTAAAATGTAATACTTTATTAAATGCCACTTAACTCATTACAAAGTCATCATTAATAAATAATATTACTAAGTCAAATTAACTTTACCAATAATAAACCAACACCAACACATGAGAGTGATCCAATCACATTTTCCAGATGTAGGCATGATGACGACTGATACAATGAAGACTTACTATAAATAGTAAGTATGAGCAATATGACCAAGTGACTTACTATAAATAGTAAGTATGAGCAATATGACCAAGTGACTTACTAAAAATAGTTAGTGTGGGAAAAACCGTCCTGAATGACTTCTAAAAGGCACTCCAAACAATAGCCAAGACACTGAGCAGAAGAAATCTTGAGAGAACACCAAAAGCCAACTGAAGAACTTAAGAAACACCCTCAAACAGTCCCCTTCATGCCATGTTAGCCTACTGGAACCAAAGTCATAGGCTAACCACCAATCCTGTCCACAACTAGGAAAAATGGGGACATTACACAATTCATATTATTTCTATAAGAAATGTGGAGGTCACAAATGAAAGTGCAATTAACCATCTCATTCAGACCGTTATTTCTAGATGAAATGATGTAGATAAGTGCAACTAACAAGACTAAAGCTCCCAAAGTAATCACCAAAAGTGATTTAAGAGGAGTGTGTCATGATCTAAAATGATAGTGAGCAACAGCCTAGAATTGTTCAATTGGAGAACCAGCAGACAACCACAAATATACAATCAATTGCCACTGAGTGTTGCGAAAACCACTGATAAAGACCCATGATAAGCTTTATGAATGATACAAAGAGTACAAAACTTATTAAAAGTGACATGCTTGATTGTTGACCTACCAAAGAAGAGAGCAAAGGATTAAAAAATGACAAAGTGGTTTTATACTCTTCACCATACTTGTGCAATCAATAGGTTTTATGGAAACTATCCAAGATGACCTTGCGGTCATAAGGTGCTCTGTATCTCAAATCATAGCAATTCAAGGCAGTGACATCATAATCAACTATATCTTGAAATGGTCCGCTTCTAAATATGACAGAACATCTTTGAGACATAAGTGTAGAATGTCCTTCCTTGAACCCCTATTGTGTTTGAATGCCTCTATGATTGCTCGCATATGCTTCACTATCTCCATCCACAAACTCCATCTCCCAACAAAACATTTCCTCATACAAAAGAGGTTGTATCAATTCTTCATACCTAACTTGGCCTACAATATCAATGCACACTTTGTCCAATATTGGAAGATGTCTAGCTATTTCCACCTACTTTTCCTCTATATGATTGTTCATAGTGTGTTGAATGTTTTGATGTCTTCACTCCCAGCTATTGCTCCAACTTACACACTCCTACTTCTACTTCGATTCAATTTTCAATTTTGAATGTGCACTAATGGAGTCGCTTCAGGTACTTCTCATAGTCATCTTCTTTGTTCTCTTTAATCCACTAATCTTAAAGATTGTCTAATCTCTTGGTCCTAACCACGTTTTGGTCTCTTCCCATATTTATTGGGGTCTAAGGGCATTAATGTCTTAAATCAAATCTGACTTCTTTAAGCCAACAACATCAATGTTTACTTCAATATCTAATAAGACTAATATTTACATCAAATAAGAAAAATAACAATGTATACTAGATAGAATAACATAAGTGGGTTCGGGCCCTTCCCAATTTATCATAATCAAAACATAAGTGTATCTTTATTCATATGAAGTTTTTACATATAAGTAGACTACAATTAAGAAAGGATTAGACTATTTTCCCTAGTTACACAATCTATTTAAAGAACCCTACGGTTGTCAAGCAGAAAACAACCATCAACAACTACTATCAACTAACTCTTAAAAACTACTAACAAGCTAACAAATAAATAACATATAGTTAGATATAATCATATTAACAAAACATAACAAAGGCATTGCATGCTAACTAAAATGCTTTGCCTTGAAGACAGGAATATTGACAATATGTAGCTATGTATTTGTCTCATTTTTTCTTCATTATGGATGCTTTATCAAAACTAGTATTCCCATAAAGGATTGTGTCATCAATGAATTGCTAGTGTGTGGTGGTGTTCAAACCCCAAGCAAATTGTAATCCTTTCCAACAACCCATTTCTCAACCACCATTATCAATCTACCCAAAGCCTCTACAAAAATCACAAATAGGAAAGAGGAGATGAGATGACCCAAATGAATGCCCCTAGATGGATAAAAATCTTCTTGAGTTGCCATTCACCAAAACTAGAAATCTATGCACGAAAATGTTTTTCCGTTTTCACCATTCGAACTGAATTTTTCCAGAAACTTCATCAACAAGCACCAATCTACTGTGTCATATACTTTGCTGATATATAATATTGTAATCATGCTCTTCAAATTGGAGACCATTCGATGTATAATTTCATGAGAAAAAAGGGATTCCATCTATAATCAATCAACCAAGGATGAAAATGCTCTACTATTCTGAAATAATATCTATAGAAACACTTTGCATCTATTGACCATTACCTTTGAGATAATCTTGTAAATAGTGTTCCACAAGGAGATAGATCTGAAATCCCCAAAAGAAGACAGCTATATAATTTAAAGGAACAACTAAAGGAAAGCAGTGTTGTGGTCTCTTAAAACTTTTTGAGACTTTCTTGAATCTTCAACCACCAACCAAACATCTCTTCCAATGCTTCCCCCAACATTTCTGATAGAAAGTGACAAGAAATCCAGCATGGCTTGGCACTTTGTGAATGTGCAATTGAGACAAAGCCAACTTCACTTCCTCTTTCCAAACTAGCCCCATCAATTCTTTGTTCTACTCATATGTTATGATTTTGGGAATGTTTCACAAAAGATCCTCTTGATTCCTCAAACCCAAGGCAATAGGGCAACTAAGTGATTCTTCAAAAAACTTGTAGCTTCCAATTGAATTTTCTTAGGATCCAACAATTTTCTTCCATCTCTAGCCTTGATGGAAGAGATTATATTCTGAATTATCATTGCCTTTGTTGAATTGTTAAAGAACTTTGTATCTTTATCACCATCGTTCGGCCAATAAATTTCCTCCCTTGTTATGATCTCCTCGTGCTGAACCAATAATTCTTCTTCTTTTACATAGTCCTCATGATACATACTATTGTACACATATGAAGTTTCTGTATGTGTCAAGTTAAAAGCTAACAACTATTGTTTTCCCAAGCATAACTCATGATGAGGTCGTCTCAAGTTTGTTTTGTCTTAAATATTCACAAGATTGTGAGATGCTCATACAATCATTCATTATGGCAAAGGAAAGACATTCTCAAAAGTGAAATTTGTTGAGATTAAGATCAAGAATGCACTTGGATTTAGGGGACTCAAAATCAAATATAGCAATTAGAGGTATGCATGTCAAATAGAAGAGTTCACTTCTATGGCTACTTTTGTAAGTTTCACTAAGTCAAACAGAGGTGCATGTAGGCTTGGAAATGCAATGCAAGAAAGTATTGACCAATGAAATGGATGGGAGAGAATGTTCAATGAAACTCAGATCTATTTATCCGTTGGTCAAAATGTGATACAATGCACATGTTTATCAAAATGAAAGGACTATTTAGTCCATCTTCTAGATGACTATTTGAATTCTAGTGTATCTAGGAAATATAAACTATAAAATTTTATCCTAAAACGCCTAGGATTATATACAATAGTGTTGCATCCCCTCTTAATCCATAAGGGTATTGGTAAAAGTAAAACCTCAATTTGTGTTACACACCGGGCAACTTCAATCTTGTACAAAAGGTTTTCATTGAGTGATAGCTAGTTTCCTTCTATAGTTTTAGAAATTTCAAGAACCAAGATATTGACATGGTAAAAACTTGAGTTTGTTTTCTCAAGTTGAGTCCATTGTTCATGACGTTATATCCCATTTTGATAGAATACCACATATGTTTTCTATGAAAAATTTCACCACCATTTTTGTGCTGATTGAAAACATGGGATTACTTCTAAGTAATGAATAAATTTGCAAAAGATTGTTCCACTTCTATCTCTTTCACTTCTTCAAGCTAATTTCACCCATTTAAATTTAAAACTAGATAATCTCAATTAATTGTGCCCATGAGTAACCCAAAAGTGCATTGAAGCATGCACTAAATGTCTTGACTTTTTATTAAATCGAAAATATTAACCACTTATCATCCACAATGGTCTCAAATGAAGACACGTCAACACAAAAACTACTACTTTGAAAAAAAAATGCATTGAAGATGAAAACAATTTGATGATCTCACCCCATGCATAGTTAGCATACTACTAAAAATAGCACTTACTATAAATAGCATACTGCTAAAAATAGTGACTTCAAATGCATTTTAACCACAAACTGAGCAGTCATCATAACTTACTAAAAATAGTAAGTCCGAAAAAGTTACTAGATGCAGATGCATGTCATACCACTACGAACCTCTCTAAAAACCCAAAAAGAAACCAAACACCAATCTACAAAACTCCAACATGCAAACTCTTGAATCCACAAAAGAAACCTCCAAGTAGTTGGAAACCCTAATTTCCACTTCCGACTAGCCTACAAGGCTTTGGGATAGGCTAACAACCAACTGAAAAGATCACTGCTGAGAAGGGGACATTACAGTCCGCCCTCCCCAAGTTTGTCTTCCCTCAAGCAATCGCAAGTCTGGATGCTGCAAAATCTGTTCATTCTCCCAAGAAGCATCCTCAATAGGCAAATTCTTCCACTTCACCAAATACTCTTTGATAGACCTCCTCCTCAAAGAGCGTTCTTTAAAATCAATGATCGCCTCAGGAACCAAAACCAACTGTCCTTCCTCATCCAATGGAGGTAAATCACAAGAAGCAACAACAATGTGTCCAAGCGCCTTCTTGAGGAGTGACACGTGGAAGACACTATGCACTTTGCTACTCGTTGGTAGCTCTAACTCATAAGCAGTGTAACAAGACTCGCCCAAACTCGACAAGTCTCAAGTTGAGTCACCCCGACCGAGTCCTGGGGGCTCGGACTCGGACTCGGACTCGACCGAGTCTTGCCGAGTCCAGGTGAGTCGCGTCAGTAGGACTCGACAACAGGCAAGGTTTGAAAATTATATGAAATTTAAAGTTATATTTTATTTTTTTATTTTTACTTATTGTGAATGCAAAATGATGTACGCCATGAAGGTTTGTATGGTTTTGGAGGTCTTAATTTGGGCTTGGAGGCGAGGGTTCCGCCCCTCGACCTCGCCCTGTATCGCGACAGGAAGCACGCCCAAGGCGCTACCCCGAGACCCTGCGAGGGGCGATGCCCCTCGACCCCGCTAGGGGTGCTGCCCCTTGAACCCCGCAAGGGGTGTTGCCCCTTGACCCCACTAGGAGCGCCGCCCATTGACCCTGCTAGGGGCACTGCCCCCAAACCCCCGCAAGGGGCGTTGCCCCTTGACCCCACTGGGGGCGCTACCCATAGACCCCCACAAGGGGCGCTACCCCTTGACCCCGTTTGTCCTCGAACCCCTGCAATGGGCATTGCCCCTTGACCCCACTGGGGGTGTTGCCCCTAAACCCCTACAAGGGGCGCTACCCCCAGACCCTCGTGAGGGGCACTCCCCCTCAACCCCACAACAAGCACTACACCTAGACCCCCAGAAAGGGCACTGCCCATCAACCCCATTAAGGAAATTTCCCTGATACTTGAGACTATGACTACTACATCATCCAAGACCTATCTTAGACACATTCGTAGGAAGGATGCAAGCTCCTTTGAACCATCGACTTCTAGTTATTGTTTTGAATCTTTTGATATGTCATATTTGTTTGGAACATTTGATGTTATCGATTTCATATTCCATGAGCTTTGTATACATTTGAGTATTTGACTATATATGTAAGTGTGCTATTTCCTTGAGCAGCTCAGCTACAATTTGTGTTTATACTTATATGATTGATGTATACTTGTGTTAGTGACGAGGACCTTAATTGGGTTGACCGGGTAGATAGAGAGGTTGTAGCCATGGCAGAGGAGGAGGCTAGAGCACAAGCAAACACAACAACAACTGATGTTGGTGAGGGTGACATGGAGTTACAAGCAAAGACTATGGCTGTAGCTGCTACATCATCTAGTACCCACCTTAGATGCCTTCGTAGGAAGGATACAAAATCCTTTGATCCATAGACTTGTATTTATTGTTTTGATATTTCATATTTGTTTGGAACATTTGATGTCATGGATTTTGTTGGCGTTTAAATTCGCACCTCTGGAATGCAGATTTGAAAACGGACAGCTATGCACAGATAAACTGCTCTTCAAATTAGGAGGGGAAGCTCCCTCTTGCTGATGGTATTGAAAGAAAGTAAACTAAACTAAGTTGCCTATCTTTTTGATCAGCTTAGAGCACAAGGTTTATTAAACACAAACGCCGCAGCTGAGATTTTCTGATATAAGAAGTTCAACTACGACTAACTTAAACTAAAGACGTTCCTAACCTCTCAAGTAATAGCAGAGCAAGAGAAGCTAGAAATTAACAAGGTAGATTTTCTGACAAAGTACTTCAATAATCTCTCTCACAACAAACACCTACACACTTCACTGCAAGTTGAAATCAAGATCATAAAAGCAAAACATAAATAACGGAAATCTGAGATTTTGGATCAAGGCAAAGGAGGCTCATGATTTTATTACTCAAATCTCTGGAACAGAACTCCCTTCTAACATGCCTGGAACAAGAAGTTGCAGCTAAAGAGGCTTGCAATCTTGCTCTTCACACAATAGAAAACAGCAATTACACTAACTCCTTGTTGGCTAAAGAGGCTCAACAACTTGCTTATCACAACACAATTTGAACAATACTTGAGTAACAAATAGAAGGCACAATAGACTGAGCGTTTTGTTCTCACTAGCACGGTTAAAAGAAAATAAATGAGCAAAGGCTCTTATTTATAGAGAAGCAGAGAAGTAGGGAACCCTAAAATCTCCTTGCTTTCACAATCTAGGGTTTGCTCAGCAAGCAAGTTTTATTACTAAATCTAGAAAGAAGATAACATCTAAAACCCTAGAAAGCAGAAAAAGCGGGAAACGCCAACTATTACATCTTATCTTCTTTCTCTTCTCAAAGAATGGATAAGGATCATTCCAAGAATAGAAAGAAAGGGAAAGAAAGCTTCTAGAAGAAAGTTGCTTTAAAGCTCGATCACATCCGCTAGGAAATCAGAAACAGTGTCCCGGTTCGGTGCATCTATGCCCTCAATAGCAAAACACCGCTTTTCAAGAATATCTTCAGCATCTGCAATAGATCTCAAGAAATCTTCGACCTCACTGGCCGCTTTCTCGAACTTTGCTGACATCATTGAAGTGTGACTTGGCAGAGTCTTATGTTTTTCTTTCATTCACTTCAGTACATTCTTCTTGTTGTATTTTTCCTTGTGCATATTCCATATCCTTTCACATTCACCCTTTGAGAGAGTAACGCTTTCAGGCCATGGGGGAATGGAAAAACACTTCTCAATCACATCAGGCTTTATACTGAAAATTAATCTGCCATCTGCTAACTGGATCTCCCTAGTAGCCGGGTTGTAATGCTTAATGCAAGCGATTACGAACTCAAGGCTCTGAACTGATATAGGAATTGACGCTGCTGCGAGGAGTCCGGAATGTCCTAGGTTCTTGATTGAAGTGTTGCCTGCTCTCTCCAAGGCATGTAAATCGAACACCGGCTTGATGTGATGCAAGTCTGTCTCAGCTGTTTTGATGTAATCGTGATAGAGCACTGATTCAGTCTTGAAAACATTGGGAGTGTACTCCATTTCGGAAAACTTGAAGAATGACTGTAAACTCGCCTTGGTTCTGACAAATCTTGAGCAATTTCTTTTTTAGAATGCTGATTTTTGTGCTCCAACGGACAAATTTTTTGAAAATTTTTCTAAGATATGGGTTTTGCTCAGAAATTTGTTGCAAGATAACCCAGATCGTCCGTTTTTGAAAATTTTGAATTTTGCCTGAAAAAGCAGCAAACCCTAATTTCTTCAATTTTTCCCAAAAAAAACTAGCACCTAGGTTTTGTTCAGAACAAGATTAGAAATGGACCCAGTTGATTAGATTTGCAAAACCCTGACAGTTGATCGAAAAAGCAGCCAACCCTAGGTTTTGAAATTTTCTTGAAAAGAGCTGTGATATGGGTTTTCTTCAGAAGACTGATTGGAAAGGACCCAGATGGTTGAAATTTGAATGCACTGAGGTTTTCACTAACATGCAAAATAAAAGCACTTGCTGCAACTTGATGAAGTTCTTGAAAAATTCTTCAGAAGATTGAGACAAAAAGACCTAGATGACTGAAAAATGGAATGCCTTGGCCTTCTTGAAAAATTCGATCTTCTGGATGACAAAGCTTGAAAAAGCAAGGGTTTATGCTTGCTGGTCTGAAAAATCTGATGTAAAACCAGCAACTATGGATTCTTGAATCACAAAAATTCTTCAAACTTGCTGCTTCAACTTTCTCCTTTGAAGGCTACCTGCAAAAATAATGAAAAATACATTGAAAAGAGGTGTTAAATAGACTTTAGGGCTTGAATTAGGTTTTGCTTTCTTTTTCTTTTTATTTTCAAAACCCTAAATCCCAGCTTCATTGAACTTGGACGCCATCCTTCACTTGGCAATTTTGAAACTTTTTGAAAATCTCAAAAATTTCTCTAAGGCATGAGAATTTGGGCGCCCTTCTTCACCTGGGGCGCCCACTTCATCCAATGTTAATTTATTTTTTGATATTTTCAACTTTTCTCCATTTCGACATGCTACTTCGCCTCTGATTTCCCGTTGACAGATTGTCCCAACAGGCGAGCTGAAGGTTTCACAGCGGAGTTTGACTGATTCTGAAAAAGAAGTTTTGGAGGCACCTCTGGCAAAAAACCTGATCTTGACCTCCGAAATCATAAGTGCCCTTTCCTTCCAGGGGCGCCCATTTTGTCCAGAGTTAGCCATTTTCATGACCTTCAAATTTCTTCATTAGCTCCTCTTCTACAGATGATTTCTTTGAATCTGGAGCTCCGGGCATCAGATCGACTGAAGACTATGCTCATTGCGAAGCTGACGAAATATGAAGAGGGGTCTTCTGGAACGATCTTCGCCAAAAAATGAATTTAAGACCTCCAAAAGTTTGGGCGCCCATCTTGGCTATGGGCGCCCACTTTTACCAGACTTAGTTTATTTTTTATTTTTCTGTGTTTGCTTCTGAAACTTCGTTCTCAGCCTTCGTCGGACCCCCTGTTCAGCTCCTCGTATCTGATGACTGCGGACTCCGATTGACGTGCTGGATGTCTCGTTTGAAAGCTGGATTAATCGTGAAGAAACTTCGTTAGACACTCGTCTGCAGATTCATCTGTTAGGGCCCTTGAAAACTTGGGCACCCTTCTTGACTGGGGGCGCCCACTTTGTCAACACTTAGTCAAATTTTAATATTTTTCAAATTCTTCACTCCATTTTCCATGAGAATCCCTCATGTTCGTCGTCGAATCCCGAATGACTGAATGATCTGTTGACTGTACCGTTGGATTCGCTGCGAAGCTAACAGAAAAGTGAGGAAACTTGACTGGAGGTTTGAAACCCTAATTTTGACATCTGCTGCTCCAAAAAGATGGGCGCCCTTCCTTCACTGAGGCGCCCATGTCTGGCAGTGTTAGAAAATTTTCATCATTTTTCATCTTCTCCCTCGTTCTTTGCGCATGTTCATCATCTCGCCTTTTGCTGAAAGTTTGAATGCTGAAACTGTCGCCTGGCAGCCGACTGACCTCCATTGATGACCTCGGAGCTCCGATACACTTCTGAAAAGCAGAATAGACACAGTAGGGCAAAACTGATCTTTTTTAAATTCTGATTGCACCAGCCTGATATGGACGTGTTTTGAGCCAATCAAAATCAGTTTGGACCCTGTCGGACCAACTTTCTATTTTTAGAAAGTTTTGCCAGTATCCATTTCCAAGAAAACCCAGAAAACATTACTAATTTTAGAAAATTTCTAAAAATAGCAGTTTTCCTAAAATTTAGGAATGAAAAACTGAGATCTGGGTTTTGTTGATTAAGCTGCTCTTAGCAGACCCAGATCGTCAGATTTTGAAAATTTTGCGTTTTAACCCCTCATGCAAGACATGCACACCCAAATTTTGACCTTTTTTACTGATTTAACAAGACTTTTACTCATTTCTTCAAAATGTCTAAGTGTAACAAAATTTTAATTTTGGGGTACAACAGATTTCATATTCCATGAGTTTTGTATACATTTGACTATAATTTTCTATATCTATGTGTGTTATTTCCTTCAACAGCTCAGCGACAATTTGTGTACTTTATACTTATGTGATTGATGTATACTTGTGTATGTGATCAAATTTGCTTCTATTTAATGATGTTATTGTGTCTTTAAGTTTTATTCAATAAAGGGTGCTTGAAACAAGTTTAAAATTCTTAAAAATCTATAAATTTCTAGGGTTTTTTCATTTTGCCGAGTCTGCGCCGAGTCCCGAGTCCCGAGTTGAGTCACCCTAGCCGAGTCCGAGGTGAGTCTGAGTCTCGTTACTATGCTCATAAGCCACTTCACCAACCCTCCTGATGACTCTAAATGGCCCATAGAAACGTGGCTTGAGTTTCTCTACTCCACTCTTCTTGAGTGTAGACTGTCTGTAAGGCTAGAGTCTCAGATAGACCATGTCCCAACCTCAAATGTATGCTCAATACGCTCCTGATCAGCATACAGCTTCTACTGATTCTTTGCAAGATGGAGATTGTCTTTCAATGACTTCAAAATGTCTTGGCTCTGCTGCAACATATCCCTCGCTTGAGGGGCTTTGCTATCACCAAGCAACAAATCAGCAAAACTAGGAGCCTCATACCCATAAAGAGCCATGGATGAAGACATTATGATAGACATGTGGTAGGATGAATTGTAGCAATACTCTCCCAAATGAAGCCATCTCACTAGTGCTTGGAGTGAGCATTGCACCACTCAATCTAAAAACTTCTTGCCAAAAAGTGATAAGGAACTTGTTGTCCCTATCACTAACAATGTTTTTCGGCAACCCATGCAATCTAAACACCTCATGAAAAAACAAATCTGCAACTTGAGCTGTTGAAAATGAACTAGCAATAGCAAAGAAATGAGCAAACTTGGTAAATCTATCAACCACAACATATATGCAATCTTTCCCTTGTACCTTTGGCAACCCTATGATGAAGTCCATCAATATACTTTCCCATTTTTGATAGGGAATAAGTAGGGGCTACAACAAGCCAACTAGAAAAGTATGCTCATTCTTGTTCATTTGGCAAATATGACACTCCTTAATGTAGTGTAAGACTTCATCTTTCCGCCCTTTCCATGAAAATCTTTCACGGATCTGCCTATAAGTCTTGAAATAACCTTGATGACTAGCAAGTAGAATGTCATGAAAAGTTTCCAAAACCTTCCTTTTAAGCTTAGATTCTGGCACCAAGAAGATTCTACCCTTATACTAAATCAAACGATCAACTACTTTGTACCTTTCATCATGCAAGGTACCTTCAACAATGCTAGTTGCAAACTGATTTTTGGCATAATCAGCACTAATCAACTCCTTCCAATCAGCAGTAAGCTCACATATTGAGCTCAAATGGAGTCTCCTGGAAAGTGCATCAGCCACTATGTTGTTTTTTCCTTTAACATACTCAATGTCAAAATCATAAGCTTGAAGCTTACCCACTTCTATTGCTTTTCGTTCAAATCCGTCTAATGCATGAAGTGCTTAAGACTTTTATGATCAGTCTTAACAACAAATTTTTTCCCAACCAAGTATTGTCTGAACTTGCTATCTAAGAGTAGCCTCTTACAAATCTTCTGTAGAAGCCACACAGACCCAAGAACCTCTTCAAACGTGTTAGGTTCTCAGAAGGAGGCCAATCCAAGATAGCCTTGATTTTCTCCGGATCAAATCTAACTCCCTTAGAGCTAATTATGTGCCCAAGTTAAAGTAGCTCTGCCAATCCAAATTCACATTTGGACTCCTTAGCAAACAAACATTCTGATTCTAAAATGCTAAGCACTTCCTCCAAATGCTTAAGGTGCTCTTCCCAAGACTTGCTGAAAATGAGAATATCATCAAAGAAAATCAACACAAACTTCCTCAACTGCTTCAGAAATATTTTGTTCATGCAAGACTGAAATGTAGCAGGAGCATTAGTCAACCCAAAAGGCATGACTAAGAACTCAAAATGCCCATAGTGACACCGAAATGTCTTCTCCATATCCGATTCCCTCATGCGAATCTGATGGTAGCCTAATCTGAGATCAATCTTTGAAAAGAACACAACACCATGTAGCTCATCAATCTATCCTGGGAATGGGATACCAATTTTTGATAGTCTTTTGATTTAACGCACGGTAGTCCACACACATGCGAATGGTGCCATCTTTTTTCTTGACAAGCACAACTGCTAAAGCAAAAGGGCTCTTGCTTGGGAGAATGTGACCCATCTCCAAGAGTTCCTTTATAGCTTTTTCAATCTCATCTTTTTGCTTCTTCGGATGCCAGTAAGGAGTTGTCATGACAAGTTTGGCTCCTTCTTCAAGCTCAATGACATGCTTAGTCCCTCTTTCAGGAGGTCTCCCAGGACGTATGCTACCAAATACCTTACTCTTCTTGGTGATCAAACACTGAATATCAAGATGGTAATGCCTCTTATCTTCAACTAGATCGGATGGAAGATCATAGACTCTACTGCCCACTCAACTTGATCATGACGAATCAGCCTTTCCATTCTTTTGAAAGACACAATTTGTGGGCCTCCATTTGACATTCCTCTTAGCACCACCTTCTTCCCATTTCCTTGAAACTTCAACTCCATTGTTTGCAAATTTAAAGTGATTTCTCCAAGATATCACAGCCATTGAATACCAAGCACTACATTAGTATCTCCAATGCCAACAACATAGAAATTATCTTTGACTTCAAAGTTACCCAATTGCATAGACATGTTAGAGATCTTTCGATTGCAAGATATATGAAAACCATCAGCTACCATTACTTTGAACCCTTCAAACTCTTTTGTTTTGAGCCCTCTCTTTGCAACCAATCCTTCGTCTATAAAATTATGAGTTGCTCCCATATCAATTAGAGCAATGATACGCTGCCCACCAAGTATTCCACGAACCTTGAAAGATTCATTCTTGTAAAAACTAGATAGTTGGGCAAATGTACCCCCACATCCTTGCTCTTTATTGGACTCTTCTGGACCTTTTTCTTCATCACGGTCCGCAAAATCAGACCGTTGTTCTGAATAATCAGATTCTGATCCATAATCAGAATAGGCCCCCATGTGGTTAGAATGATCTCTTCCATAACATCTATGGCCTTTAGTCCATGGTTCTCTACATGTATAACATTTACCGTCCTTTATAAGCTTCTCACGAAGCTCATCATCCAACTTAGAAGGAAACTTCTTGTGCTGATTTGAAGAGTGCTTCTTATCCTTCTTATGTGCAAAGGACTTGGTTTGAAATTTAGCCCTAGGAGCAACCAATTCGATACTTCTTGCTTTCTTGATAGCTTCATCAAGGCCTGGTGGATCAAATGCTTTAACCCACCCCTTCAAGAGCTCCAATTAACCTTCTGAAAACAAAACAACAAGCCCTCTTTCAGTGATGTTGGGCACCATCACGGAAAGCCTCCAAAAATCTGCAATGTATGAGTCCAATGAACCATGATGTTTCAATTGTGCAAGCTCACGAAACTTCACTTCCGGATCTGTTGGTGTACATTTTATCATCCACTGAACACACAAAATAAAATGTCCAAAGACACTCTATCCTCTCTTGAACAAAGTCACCGCGTATGCTAAGATTGCAAGAAGATCATATGGCGACTCCAAGGTTTCTTTCGTCAGGTCATGACATGTGGATAAGCTTAATCGGCATTGTGATTTGCTGGTAATACATAAAGGGACTTACGTTTAAGAATTCCTTTCAAGTTCAGGACTTAGACGGATTTATCATTAAAGGCTTCTTTGATTGGGACTTTCAGTTTGGATCTCAAAAAAAGTGTAAAAAGATAAGGGTTTAGAGAATCTATTCTACACCTAGGAATTCAAGAGACAATAAAGATTAGGTGAAACGAGTAACCACGCTTTGTTTCGCCTCCCTGGGACAGCTACGCAAAGTGGGTGCAATCTTCAAAGGGTGTGATTATAATTTTCAAACCTCGAATAAGACCGAAGTTAAGCATCCACAATCACAAGCTCAAGCTAACTTTACGTATCGAATGAAAATCATCCATCCGAAGAAAGTATAAGCAATATTTCACAATTTAATCTATACGATCAATCTCGCATTCACTTAACAAAATATTCAAAGCAAATTCTACTTAATTGTAATCTAATTCTAATCTATGGTAGAAGAAGTTATGCAACCTTGCTCACTACTTGACAATAAAAGTGATTCAAAGCAAATCATGCATAAGAGCTTTTATTATCGGAAATAGTCTAATGCAACAATTTCATACACTGTCTCCACACAAATGAAAGTGAGAGATCACAAGTTTAAATAGAGTTTTCAAAATCAAATGAAAGGCCAAGATTAAAACAACATCAACGGCCAAGATTAATACAACTCAACCCTAATTAGGGTTGCCCGAAATAACATCAATGAACACCCAATAAACAAGCAGTGAGGTGGCAGTTGGAGCTATCTTCAAGGGAAGGCGTCCCCATCCTCCTGGGCTGCATTGTGCTCAACGAATCTGGACACGATTGTGACAACTTCCTCCATCGTGACTGGCGGCAGCATGCTTATCCTGAATTCAAGTTTGTCCAAATCCTCAGCACATTTGGTGAAGGTGCTCTCCCAATCCGTTTCCTGTTTCACAAAATCATCTCGGATGGACAAGAGGTTCGCCACTTTTGTGAAATCCTGTCTCAAAATTGGTCCAGTAGTAGAGAAGAAAACTTCCTGAACCTTATGCTTCAACCTTTCCAGTTGCATGTCGTTTTCCCGGACAATTTCTCTGTCAAACACATCTGCAGCTATCATATAAATCTTCCTCCGAATTTCTTTAACTTAGTCCTCAACTCTGAGCCCATCTGCCTTTTCCTTTCCTAGAACCTCGTTCCGTATTGTCACTGCCCAAAACCAATGATGAAAATCATAAGCCGCTCCCCTAGCAATCACCTTTCCCTTGACCAATTCTTCCTTTGGAACCCCCCTCAGTACTCTGAGGCATGGAATGAGCCTCTCTTGAATATCTGGGAGGTTGTCCCAAGTTTCCGCCATGTCAGCTAATCAGGAAAGGAAAGAAGTTTGTCCGTAAGAAAGCGTCAATCTCTCCATGAACAAAGTTGCTTCCATGCCCTTGCTTTCCATCCATTCCTGGGCTTCCTTGGTCGTGACCATCCCTTCTTCCACATCCTTGGCCATCTCTTGTGAGGAATTGAGAAGAGGAGCTACTGCATCACCCTGATTGAGTGGTTGGGTCAGATGTCGTATATACTCCTTCAGGCACTCGGCCTCCCTTTTGTACTCTTTCTTTTTCGCCACTTCCTTTTCCAATCTCGCCTTGATAGTTGAGACGGAGTGATCTCATCTTGTGCTTTATCCACTGTTGGTACTGCGATATGTATGGAACGGTCGCTGGCTTCGTCCCTCTGGATCGTGGAAAACTTCTTGGTAGGTTTCTTAGTAGCAACTTGTTCCAACCTCGCCAAGAAATCCGTAGTATCATCTTCTTCTTGGACCTCAACTGGTGCCTGAATTTTCATCCTCTCCTTCAGCCAATCCAGGATGGTAGGCTGCTCGATACTATCCTCCTCCTGAACATTCCCTTCATTTGGAATATCCAAGACTCCTCTGAGGGCGGAAATCATTCTCTCTTCGAAGTCATCATTTTGGACTTCCATTTCATTATCCGAACCCAATACTTTTGTGCACATAGGAGATGGGGGCTCATCGCCATCCAACTGGATCGGTTCATTGTCCTTTCCCTGAAATGCAAAAGGTCTCATCATCTCGGCCAAGGATTCGTCTACGATAGCCACCAACTGCATTTCATATCAAGCTAAGTATTTGAAAAGTAGTTATTTGGCTGCAAGTCTTTTAGGTGTTTTGTCGAAGTGTAATCCCGTTGTAATTTCAATCAATTGCATTCTATAGTAGCTGGTTACTCAATTCAGAGATTATTCATGCATGTTTTTGTCAACATATAAGAGAGCATTAAGAAAAGGTTGAAAGAAATATCATCTATTTGCTGAAAGGAGATTGCAAGCCAAGTGTTTGACAAAATTTTAAACCAACTAAATTGAAAGTTTTAAGGCAAATTTGACCAGGGGCTTTACAGATGCTCGTTTGCAGGAGGACGCACTAAAAGATTAAATTCTCGAATCTGCTCCCAATCGCCAATCGCCAGATTCGCAAGAGATGTGAGGTGGCGTCGCCAGAGCAGGAGGCTCAGCCATGCTGAGTTGATCGCTCTCCCACCCACGATCTAGAAAAAACACCAAACTTCACCTAGAATAAGGAATGTGAATTAATGCAGCAATGACGAACTTGCAGGAAAAGCGGGGTCGTCCATACCTAGCGACGATCAAAAAGGGGTTTTCGTCCCAGGCTAATCCACATGATTTTCCAAACCAAATTCATCGTACTTTCAAATGATAAAAGGCAAACTTAAATATGAAGAAACCGTCGTCCTCAAATGAGGTCGGCCACACAACATAATACGCCGTCCAAGATGTCAGCATCATAGCAACAGAAATTCAAATATTACAAATATTATTTAATTAATAATTTAAATTTGGGTTTATTATTTAAATACTATATTAACTCGTGGTGTTGAGAAACACCTTTTCCCGCCAATAGAACTGCTTGGCCGACTAGGTGGCGGGGACATGACAGTCCTCCCCGCTCAGGTGTTGCCTGCCCTCAAGCAACTTTAGATTTGGGTGATCAAAAATCTCAATTCCCTCCCATGTTGCATCATCAATTGGAAGGTTCTTCCACTTCAAAAGGTACCCCGGAATAACCTTGTTCCTCAGCCTTTTCTCATGCACGTCAAACACTGAGTCAGGCTCAAGTATCAACTTTCCTTCATCATCAAGAGGATGCAACTCTGCTGATGGTGTAATCTACTATCCTAGTGCCTTCTTCAAGAATGATACATGGAAGATGTTATGGGTGAAGCCACAATAGTGGGTTACAATTCAAGTGAGGAAGGAAAACTCACAAAAAATGACCCCAAAGCAAAAAAAGTGATTTTGGGGGTTCGACCGAACGCATTAGGGGTTCGCTCGAACCAGTGTTCGAGCGAACCCCTTTAAATTTTGGCCACTAAAAAATAAAACAAATGCATAGCAAAGGGGGTTCATTCAAACCCCCCTTGCCCCTCATCCCCCTCCTAAGACACAAAAAAAGTCTCCTTTTTTAAGCTTCGGAGCTCGGGTTGAGGATGAAAATGGAGAAGTCTTCAGAAACCCTTCTGGAATCAAATAGTCCTCGAAACGAGCTATCCAACGAATATAATTTTTATATGTTTTGATTTTATTATGTATTTGTTTTTTTAGTTTTATTAAACATAGGTTCTTCACCAAAAATGAAGGTCTTTGTTCTGCACGTGGAAAAATAGATTATCAAAAAAAAAAAATTGAAAAATTTGAGTGCACCAGATATTGAAGTCTTTGATCCAACAAAAAAAAAATTGAATTTCAATATATACAAAAAAAGTTACGCATTATACGGTCGCGCTATGTCTGAATTGTAATTGGTTTGACTTTGAAACTTGATTAAAGAAAAAATATTCAATAAAAACTATCTAACCAAGTGGAAGCACTAGATATTGGAGTTACAAATCTAAATTCGAAAGAATTAGAATTTTATCCTTCATGGAAAAAAAGTTATGCATTATACAGTGTGCATCACTTTTTTAAAATGTTGTTTTTGAAAAAACCAGTTTTGTGGGAGATGGAAAAAGAAGTGCAATCTGATTCCAAAAATTTTGAAAAAAAATATTTTTAGAATCTACAAACAAAATGTGACGAGACTCTAGTTTGTATCATCTTCAAATTCCTCACGGTTTAGCTGCTATAGGTGCCCGAATGTGAAGATTTAGTTAAAAATAATAATTTCAGTGTCCAGTTTGGCCAAAAATTGTAAACCACTATTGTGGGATCACCCTTATGTATTCTGCTCCCTTATGGCAACTCGAGTTCGTAGGCAACTTCCCCAATCTTCTTCAAAACCTTGTAGGGACCATAGAATCTGCGTTTCAGCTTTTCTGCTCCATTCCCCTTGATGGAAGACTGTCTATAAGGCTGCAATCTCACATAAACCATGTCATCCACTTCAAAAATTCTCTCTATCCTATGACAGTCCACATACATTTTTTGTTGGTTTTGAGCTTGTTGCAAATTCTCCCTAAGAGAGTACAAGATGTCCATACTCTCTTGAATCACATCCTTGGCTCGAGGGACTCTACTATCAGTAAGAAGCAAATCCATCAACTAAGTAGCATCATAACCATAAAGAGCATTGAAGGGGAACATACCGATTGACATATGATGTGTGGTGTTGTAACAAAACTCCCCCAAATACAACCATTTTATCCATGTTCTTTGCTGCCCCATGACCTAGTTCCTTAGGTACCCCTCAATCCATTTATTCACAATTTATGTTTTCCCATCTATTTGGGGGTGGTAGCTAGTACTTGGAGTTAAGTAAATGTGAGTCAAACAGAAGAATTCTTGCCAAAACAAACTGATGAACCTATTGTCCTTGTCACTCACAATATTCTTGGGCAATCCATGAAGTTTAAATATTTCGCTAAAGAATAGATCAGCCACTTATGGAGCCTTAAAATCTAAAGTAATGGCATGAAAATGAGCATACTTTGTAAGTCGATCAACCACCACATAAATGCAAATCCTTACCTTGTACCTTCGGCAACCCCATGATGAAATCCATGGAGATGCTCTCCCATTTTTAATTTGGAATGGGTAGGGGCTACAACAATCTTGTTGGAAAGACATGCTCGGATTTGTTTTGTTGGCATAGCACACACTCTCTAACATGCTGCAAAACATCATTCTTCAATCCTTTCCATGAGAAACGCTCCCTTGTTTGTATGTCTTGTAGAAACCTGGGTGACCAGCAAGTGGAGTATCATGACATGCCTTCAAAATCCTCTCTTCAACCTTTGATTTGGGCACAATATACACATGACCTTTGTAGAGTATAAGATCTTCAATGACCTTGAACTTATCACCAAGCAGCTTTCCTTCTAAAACATTACTAGAAAAAAAAACTTTGGCATACTCAGCTAATATGGCAGCCTTTGAATCAGCAGAAATATCAGATATAGAACAGAAATAAGGCTTCCTAGAGAGTGCATCAGCCACCACATTATTCTTCCCTTTCACATATTCAATATCAAAATCATAAGCTTGAAGTTTGCTTACCCACTTTTTTTGTCTATCATTCAAGTCATGTTGATTGAGGAAGAACTTGAGGCTGTTATGATCTATTTTCACCACAAATTTCCCACAAACTAAGTACTGTCTGAACTTGGCAAGAGCATGCATGATTGCCAACATCTCTTTGTCATAAATAGAGAAAGTTTTTTTTGCATCCTTAAGCTTCCTACTCTCATATGCTATAGGGTGCCTATTTTGCATCAAAACTGCTCCAATCCCTTCTCCTGAAGCGTCACTCTAGCACAAAAGGGAGTGAGAAATCTAGAATAGCCAAGACAAGGCATGAACTCATGGCCTTCTTGAGTCTATCGAAAGCTCACTGTGATGTGGTATCCCAAGAGAAATTCCCTTTCTTCGTTAGATTAATGTTGCTCAAGCATGCCAAGTACCTCATCTATGTGCTTCAAGTGATCCTCTCAAGTCCTACTATAGATCAAAATGTTATCAAAGAATACCAAAACAAACTTCCTCAATTGTGAAATGAATACCTTATTCATACATGACTAAAATGTAGCGGGGACATTGGTTAACCCGAATGGCATGACCAAGAACTCATAGTGCCCGTAATGACACCTGAAAGTTGTCTTGTGCACATCCTCTTCCCTCATTCTTATTTGTTGATATCCTAAACACAAGTCAATCTTGGAGAAATATACTGCACCATGAAGCTCATCAATCCTAGGAATGGGACAGCGAATTTTGATTGTCCTCTTGTTGAGTGCTCTATAATCAATGCACATCCTCAATGTTTCGTCCTTTTTCTTGACCAACACCACTGAGGAAGCAAAAGGGCTAGAGCTTGGACGAATATGTCCCATGTCAAGCAATTCCTTGATCGTTCTCTCTATCTCCTTCCTATATGCTCTTGGATGACGATAGGGCGTAGTGATGACGGGTTTGGCTCCCTCCTCAAGCTCAATCACATGCTGGAAACCCCTCTCCAGAGGTAGACCATGAGGTATATCATCAAAGACCTTACCATAATTCTCCAAAATGGGTCGAATGTCAATGTGGAAGGTCTTTCCCTCCTTCAAAGGCTGAGTATTTGTGATCAAGCATTCAGCTGCCCAAGTAATTTGATCTCTCTGAAATGCCCTTTCCATACACTTTGCTGAGACTACCATAGGGGCACCATTGGAGAGGCCACGAAGGGTCACCTCCTTCCCATTATATTTGAACTTAAGCTCCATTGTTTGGTAGTTCTCCGTGTATTCTCCAAGTGAGTGCAACCATTGCACTTCAAGAACCATCTCTGAATCTCCTATACCGATCACATAGAAGTCATCTCTCATCTTATGGCCACCAAGAGTCAAATTCAGCTGTTGAATTCTTCAATTGCATGGAAGGATGTAGCCATATGCTACTGTGACATTCAAACCTCCAAAATCCTCTATCTTCAACCCCAATTTAGCCACTAGTTTCTCATCAATAAAATTATGAGTGGCTTTTTATCAATCAAGACATTCACTCGCTAGCCTTGTAACACTCCCTTGACTCAAAATGAATGGTACCTTGGTGTTCCTAATAAGGCTGCAAGGGTTCCTCCTAGATGCTCTTCTCCTTTGGGTTCGTTCTCTTCTTCAATCACTATTAATTCTAGATCAGCCTCTTCTTCTTCGGAATCATCAACCGGATAGACCTCAGTGTAGCATATTTGACCCTTCCCAAAACAATGATGACCCTTCTGCCATGGTGCTTTACAGTCAAAACATAACAATCTCCTTTGAAGCTCATTCTTTGACATTTCTGAAGAGTTAGGTCTAAATGGTGCCTTTCTTGGGGGTGGAAGGTCTCTTTGAGGAAACTTATTGCCCATGACTGGTGGGGCCTTACTAGAGTGTCAATTTCCTTTCATCGATGAATCTTCCAAGTTCAAAGCCCTCCTAATGGCATCTTGGAGTGAGCTCGGATCCAATGCCTTTACCAAACCTCTAAGGGGTTCAGAGAGGCCTTCAACAAAGAGGACTATGAGCCTTCTTTTTGTCACAACTGGAACCGTCACCGCTAATCTCTCTAACTCAGTAACATAGTTCTCCACCTTATCCTCTTGCTTCAGCTGTGCTAGCTCTCGGAAGTGAATTTCTGGATCCTTCCTATCAAATCTATCTGTTAACCTTTAACTGAATTCTTCCAATGTCTTGATGGAATTGTGGCCTTGTGCCACCATACCATGATACCACCATTCGTGGGCCAAACCTTCAAGATGTAAGGTTGCAAACTTGACGGCCTCTTCTTCGAACATGGGATTCAAGGAGAAGTATATGTCTAATTTCTGCAACCAAGCCCTTGCTAATGAACCCCCTAAACCATCAAACACTGGGATGGTGATTTTGCCCAAACGGTGTTGGATGTCCCTTCTTTCTTCATACCTTATCCTCCTATCCCTCTTCTAGTCTTCATTTCATGGAATTCTAAGAATGTTAGGTCTCTATGAAAGGCAGGACTTTGAGCATGATACTCATTATACAATTTCGCCATATCCTCTTCTTCAGGTGTCTCTGCTTCATTTTTTGCACCTTCATCCAAAAATTTGGCTTTGAAAAATTAGGTGGAGGCTGTTGGTTTTTGCACCCCTGAACTGCTGCTCTCCATGCCATTTTGTACTATTTTACCAGCACCTAGTTGCTGGTTCAATCCCCTCAAGAGTTGAACCATCTCCACCATAGTGTCCATACCATCGAAATGATCCTTCATAGAGGATTGAAATTCTCTAGACTCCTTAATGAACTACTGTCCATCATCCTCCTTATGACCCATTGCCTTCTTCCTCTCTCTGAGATGATATCTCAAATCTCTATCACTCATGTACAACTGCACAGGCCGGCAGATCGAGTGGCTCTAATACCACTGTAAGATGCTGAGTTGACACTACACAAAGTAACAGTAAAAAATACCCAGCCACGAATGGAATACAGAGATATGCACTTTGAAATCAAAAATTAAGACAATACTGAAATCAACTCATTCTAATTTGGAACAATAACGCAACCTTGACCACTGGATTATTAGTTCCAATATATAGCATTTGTGTGCATTAGAATGAAATCAAGAGGTACAGAACAAAAAATCAATCCACAATACACCTTAATGATGATGGATCATACTGACTGCAATTAGAGTTACAAATTTGGGCGATGAACTTGATCAAATGTTTCAAGGTACAGAGTGTACATGACTCAGAAATTAGGGGAATATAAGCCACCATTCTGACTACCCGCAATGGCGTCCAGGTGAAGCATATGATCCCAATTCGCATATATCTCAATAACGCATGCTCAAGATGGAGTATAACGAATCGATCAACCTAGATAGTTGTTGTTGTATTGGTCTTGACAAGCCCGATGCTTGCTACAATCCCCGGAGATACTCCAATCATAATTCAGACACGTCATTGGATATGATGCTCGTTCGCAGGAGGATGCACTAAAAGATTAAACTCTCAAATCTGCTCACAGTCGCCAATCGCCATATTTGTAGATGTGAGGTGGCATGGCCAAAGCAGGAGGCTCGGCCACGCTGAGTCGATCGCTCTCTCACCCACGATCTGGAAAAAACACCAAACTTCACTTAGAATAAGGAATAAGGATTAATGCAGCAATGACGGACTCACAGGCAGAGGGGGGTCGTCCCTACCTGGCACCAATCAGTAAGGGGTTTTCATCCCAGTCTAATCCACACAATTTTCCAATCCAAATTCATAGTACTTTCAAATGATAAAAGACCAACTTAGATATGAAGAAATTGCCTTCCTCAAATGAGGTCGGCAACACAACATAATACGCCATCCGAGAGGTCAGCCTCATAGCAACAAAAATTAAAATATTATTTTATTAATAATTTAAATTTGGGTTTATTATTTAAATATTATATTAACTCGTGGTGTTGAGAAACACCTTTTCCCACCAATAGAACTCCTTGGCTGGCTAGGTGGCGGGGACATGACAACACTAAATGTCCAATATAGATGGATCCATGTCTATTACAAATGCAAAGTCATGACTGAAACTGGAAGTAGCCTCATTACTTGTAAGTAGAGCAAGACAGACATTATAGAAAGACAGATTGATGTTTCAGACAGTTCTATCTTTCATGAGTTTTTATGGGAGGAATCTTGCCCTACCATTTCTACACATAATGCTAACTGACATAATTAATATATGATGCAATCAGAAGATTGGAAGGCAAGTTGCATACCTGTCACCGACACCAAGGATGTATGTGATAACACAATAACCAGCACAGCTCTTTATGAATGTTTCAAGGCAGGTTGCTGTAATGCCAAATGGTCCATTTTCATCAGTGTGGTATTGCTGCAAATAATTTATGATACTCCGATATTCTGACAGGATCTGATTTATAAAAGACAGAAGGTATCAACAATTATACAATCAAAGAACATACCTAGATAGGCAATTCAATACAAAAATTGCAAACATAGGTAAGAGAATCTTGTTTAGGAGAAATGTTTTGTAGAAACAAATATTTCATTTGAAGAAATTAAAGAGAACTGACTAATAAGGAATATAGAAAACATAGGCCATGAAAATATGCTGTATTTGATTGAAAAATAAATTAAAAACCTTAAATGTTTGGTCTTTCAATACAACTGCTTAATAGAAGCAACATATATCAGCTTTATTTTCTCATTTTGCAAATGGTAACAAGTTACTCCTGTGCATGTTAAGAGCCTGAGATTTTGCACCAAAATGGAAGGCATTTCAAAATGTTCATATGCTAAAAAAAAAAATAAGTCAAAGCCATGTACCATAGCTGCCCTAGACAGCAAGCATTTTGATTTATCAAGAGAAACTCACTTTACATCAAGATGTTAGTACAATGTTATATGAAATTTCATACAATATTATATCAAATGCATGACCTCTTATCAGATTACTAAAATAGTGCACAGTAGAAATCAACTTACATGAGCTAAAGAACTAGATGGTACAAATTCTAGCATTCCTTCATCTTGACCCGTTGCCAATACTCTGTATGGAGTTAATTGTAGATCAAGATTTTCCAGCTTTAAGAGCCGATCCATTAGTGAGACCATTTGTATGACCTGTGGATTTAGTTATCAGAAAAAAATGTGTACATAAATGTTGCTGCTTGTGATCAATTTCCTCTTGTAGCTAGCACAAAAACAAGAATTAAGTTAAAAAATGAAGTGAACAAAATATAAGTAATACACTTCACCCTGAAAATATTATTAATGTTTTAGCAACAATTCATGGCGAAATCACTTCAATATTTTTGCTATTTAAGAGTCACAAAAATATGCATGGAAGTTATAACTTACAACAATATTTGCATCATCCATCTCAGGTCAAATATATAACAGTTAAATATTAAAAATCAAACAAAGTAAGTGCAGCACGATCTACTATATTAAAAATATTATTTTGTATCTTGACAAGCAAAGCAGCAAAACCACAAAAATTAATTGTAAAACTGGAAAAAGAAAAGAAAAAGAAATGAAGTACAAGCAATATCAGTAAACATAGGAAAGAGGATACTCTTGAATCTTGACAAATTTTTAGATGAGGCTTTGTTTCTACTCCCAAATGCAGTTCAAAGAAATTTGAGAAGATTATATATCATGGGTATCCGATGAATATTGAGGCTCTGTTAGCCAATACTTTGATATTGACACCACTTGGCATAGACTGGTGAAGACTATGATCTGTGTTGAGGTGTAGAAAGTCTACAAAGTAGTTTTTTCTCTTCTTTTGTCAGACACTAGATCTAAATGATAACAAAGAGAACATCTTTTACTGGCCGGAGGCCCAAAGTAGTTCAACAATAGAAGAACTAAGGCTGATTTTCTGCAGCATAAGTGTTAACTATAAAATCTTCCAGTGGCACAATATCAACCATTTCAGCGTCTTGGTTTATAATGCACTGGATATTGGGTTCCCAACAATGACCTTGCTAAGATTATTTATGGTTAATTCTATGTTGTTTGCTTAGTATTCTAGCATGGAAACCCATTTGTTACAACTGTAACTCATCTGAGATTACAATTAAAATGAATGGGAGCCTTCAAATTATTTCTGCAATTTTAATGATAAATGCAGTTCTAATCATATGAACATAAATGTATGTTATTTTTGTTTTGCAAACACTAACAATTATGCACTAAAGTGTAGTGTTCCACCACTCTGCTGATTTGTTCCACTGTGATTTTAGGTCTGATTTTTTATGTTTTGGTTTTGTATTCCGTCCTTTGTGTTTGAGTTTACTTGCTAAGAATGCTAAATAAGAACTAAAGAGCATGAACATGAAGTAACTTCTAAGAAACTAATCAACTGAGATACATCAAGTAATGACTCATTTTAGAAGCCCAATACGATTTCTTCATTATATAATAGAGTGCATACAACATATAGATTACACCAGACTTAAAGCCAAATATATCTTCTACTAAACTTTAACTTACAGCCAAACAGCACTGTGAATAGTGCTTTGCTACAGTACCTGCCCTAAGTAAATTGCTCACGCAACATGAAAGACAAACTTCTCCCACCGAAATTTGGATTGGAAGTCTTCTTGGGGTAAGGGCACCCCTTTTTGAAGTAATTGCAGCCACTATAAGAAGGCGTCTTTTTTCTTTATGCTGATTGAAACCCTCATGATATGGCAGCTGGCTGTAGGTGCAAAAATCAGCTCCAAAAACCTTCTAAAATGCGAATAGCTCCTTCGTAGAAGCAAATGGAGTCTATCGCAGCAAAATCCTTTCCAAAAGATCACTCTAATCACTTGCAAACAGCAATATATGACTCCAAATGAAGCATGCAAATTCTGATCTGCAACTTTAAGGTGGTATTTCACACCCTCAAGCAGCTCATAAACGAACAATAAGCCCCACCAGGCTCACCCACTACAGAAATCAGGAAACCCTAGTTTTCCCTCTCCCAAACTCCAACTCACAAACTCAAGCAAACAAAATAACTCATAACATGAGGGGGTCGAACTTCTCCTCTTTCTTTTATAATTTCACATTGAAATCACTATTTATTAAAATGAGTTACTATTCACTTAAGTTATAACTTTTTCCACTTTAGTAATGAATAGTAACTGAAAAATATAAAGTGCCCCCTTTAAATAATAGACACATGGTCCCTAAGCCAGAGAAGGTGAAATAAGAGGTGGAGATCATAATTTTAAGCACAATTATCACGCCAAATGCACAATTTCACCCCATCACCATACTCCAGATATCAATACTGCAAATTCACAACCAAGTGCCCGTTCAAGTGACCCTCTATCCAGAACCATTAGCCTACGAGGGTTGATGTTATAGGCTAATCCACTATATTTGATGCTCGTGAAAGAATGGGGACATTACATAAAGACAAGTTGCAAGAAGAATCTGCTGGCTATTAGGAACTTCATTCCCTAGAAAGTTGAGTTCACTAACCTCCTATGTTGATTAATTAATTGCAAACTTCCATTTTTTGTGAAAATAAATCTGTTGGCACTCTCCCAACAAGGAATTGGCCTCGATTTTTGCTTTGTAAAATTGAGTAGTTCACTCAATATATTGCTCACCTCTTGACCTATTGGGTCGAGCTCCTTCAGACAACATTGAGGGTGCATTATTGGGAACCATCACATCCATAAAGATTGGGAGATAAAGCAGATGTTACGAATATTGATCCAAATTTTTTTTTAAACATTTAATTTTGTACATAAAACAATTTTTTTTTTTTTTTTGTGTGCACATGAGGATGGAAATTGAAAATTCATCCACCTCTTTTTGTCTATAGCATATTTTAGGAGATCAAAGAATGAGAAGAAACAAGCTCTTCCACTTCCCTTTTTTAAATCTTTCTTTAGCAAATTGTTTAAGTATGGGCAAAATATTATGGGCAACCATCACAAATTTGTAATGATATTTTATTCAAATCAATAAAAATGTCTCAGCATATAAAGTACTTGAGACAATCTCTTTTTTTAACAACAGAATCTGTATTGTAGAGAATGAATGAATTTAAAAATTTGAATATTAAACTTCAGATCCCTAAATTGAAAGAGTAATTTGATTCTAAGAGGAAATGAATGGTCATATCAAGAAAAATTTGAGACAAGGAGAAATGAATACCATCTTGAAGAAAAATTTGATGAGAATCCTGACATCTAGCAACAAAGATCAATCAATGTTATGTAATGTCAAGTTGAGGCAAAATATACTCAAGATTATACATAATTTGTGTGAAGTCCTGGGCTTATCTCCTAAGGTTTTGCTTTCCCGCATATATTTTATATATTGTCTAAAGTGGAAATATTACACTAAAAAGGAAATTTAGGAGTTATAAGTTGTTACGTAACTACCAAAAAATGCACATTAAAGGGATACTGATTCTAAAAGTCTAACAAATAGGAGTATTTATATTCTCCTATCTTCCTTTCATTACTCTTTTGTTTCCTTGTTTTTCTATTCACCCCTCTTTTCTATTCCTCGTTGTAAGCAATCTCTATTGATGATTGGAAAGACAAAACATTTTAGTGTTACTATTTTAAGCACTTCTTCTCCATACCTAGTGAATGTCCCCAGATCTTTGCATCCATTGGGAACTTCCTCATTGTAAGCAATCTCTGTTGGTGTTTGGAAAGACAAAACATTTTATTGCTACTATTTTAAGCACTTATTCTCCATACCTAGGGAATGTCACCAAAGCTTTGCATCCATTGGAGTTCACATTTGTAGGTGGGGACTTCTGTAAGTACAAAATTTTACCAATTTAAACTTAATCAATCATAATAATAACAATCATGTAAGATCTTGACAATTTAGAACACATGAACACCAAAATTTACGTGGAAACCCTTATGGGAGAAAACCATGGCAAAATAATGCTTTAATATAACTCATTGATTACAATTTTGTAGGCACCAACCTACAAGAGACACTAATCCCCTAGACTAACACCAACTCAATGAGAGGCACCAATCTCTCAATGCAAAGCACCAACCTTGTCAAAATTGAGGCACCAACCTCCTTCAAAAAGAACCTTTGTATACTTGAGAACTCTTCTCTTCAAATCTGAATTGTGCAACTTCTCATACACTAACACACACACAAATCTGCCTTGAATGATCTATATTTTCTTCATACACTCTTCTTTTGTTTGTATGATATTTTCCATTTGGCTCTACACACTTGCTTTGTTATTCACTCTTCACATATCACACACATCTACACTCCTTTCTCCACACAAATCTGATTTTTTTTATATCCTCATGGCCGAGTGAAGAGAGGCACCCTTTTAGAAAGCGATGACCCTTAAGTAGACATGCCCTTTCCTTATTCCAATGCTCCCTTTGAAGACTTTTAATCGCTACCTTTACTATCTTCTTTAATCGTTGCTTTCATGATCATTAGTTCAATTTGTTCTTCGATGATTTCATGAAGATATATATGCCTTGACTTGGGCGACTAAGGTGGTCAGCCATGAATAATAATGTATTAATTTGAATTTAATTTCTATTCTAAAAGTGGCGCGAAAACAAAGGACGACCAGCATATAGCAAAGAATGTGAAGTAAGATTTGAGTGCTGCCATGTAAGGATTAGCAAAGGGTCAATTTTTGGCCTTTGGCCATTTTCTTAAATATCTATTCCACATATATATCTCCTTGGATAACTTCTTATACATGTATTACCTTCAAAATATTTCCTCTGTTCCTTTTACATCAATTGACTATTTTTAACAATCTCCCCATTTGTCATTGATGGAAACCTCATATAGGTAACTGCAACATACTACTCCCCTTGTCTCTATTGCTACCCATATCTCTATACTTCTCCCCCTTTGACATCAATAGCAAAGGAGTCCATGGAGCTATGAGAACATACAATAATAGGCTCCCCCTAAGGAGTGCATCCCCTTAATGACAATCGAAAGGTGATACCACTCCCAATTTTTGTCTTAGAAACTCAAAAGTTTCTTTTGGAAGAGGTTTAGTAAAAATATGTACAATTTGATCACGAGTGTCAAAATACTCAAGCTTTACCTATTCATCTGCTACTTACTCCTTTAAGAAGTGATATTTTATAGGAATATGCTTTGTTCTTGAGTGCATCACTAGATTCTTTGAGATATTGATAGCACTGAATATGGATATTGGATGATTGTATTCTACTTTGATATTTTTTAAAGTTTGTCTCATCCAAAGAACCTGAGTGCAACAAGAAACTACTGCTACATACTCTGCCTTTGCAGTTGACAAGGAAACTAATGCATGTTTCTTACTTAACCATGAGACAAGACTACTTCCAAGAAAGAATGCACCACCACTTCTGATTTTCCTGTCAACAACACTGTCTGCCCAATCTGCATCTATATATGTTGTTAAGGTGAACTCATCACCTTTTCCATAACATAGCCCAAAATCTAATGTGCCTTTTAAGTACTTGAATATTCTCTTGACCACTTGCATATGAGTTTATTTGGGTGCAGCCTGAAATCTGGCAACCATACCTACTACTTGCATACTATCAAATCTTGAGGTTGTAACATAAAGTAAACTTCCAGTCATTGGTCTATAAAGAGACTAATTTGCATCAAGAGAATCATCATCTTTACTTAGCTTACATCCTATATTCATGGGGGAGATTACATTCTTCCATTCTAAACTTCTTTAGCATCTCTTTAAAATATTTAGTTTGGGATATAAATGTCTCTTTGTTTGACTAAGAAATCTATAATCCCAAGAAGGAGGACAACTCTCCAAGCATTGACATTTCAAACTCTTTTTGCATACCTTGAGAAAATTCTTGACACGTCCTATCATTGCTACCTCCACAAATGATGTCATCTACATATACCACAATAATTAACTAACGCTTCCCTTCAATTTTGAAATATAGATTACTGTTAGCAATGCCCGTTTTAAAACCTTGCTCTTGTAAGTATTATCCAATATGGAATACCAAGCCCTAGGTGCTTGTTTCAAACCATAAAGAGCTTTCTTGAGTTTACATACAAATTCTCTATTTTCTGACAAGATGAATCCTTCAAGTTGCTCTATATACACTTCCTCTTCTAAGTGCCCATTCAAAAATGTTGATTTAACATCCATCTAGTAGACTTTGAAATCCTTGTAACAAGTGAATGCTAGGAACATTCTTATAGCTTCTAAACATGCAACACGTAACGACCTAACCCTTGCGTAAATTAAAAAAATTCCAATTTTACTCCAAACATATAAAGACAACAAGTAACAAAGGCAATACAATAAATTTTTTCCTTTCTTCATTGATAAATGTATACAAGTTACAATATATTTCCACATGAATTCCATTTTCATTGCAAATATAAATCAAAGTACAAAAGTAATACAATTACATACATAGCTCAAGAGCTTTTGAACAAATAGTAGTAAGAAGGTCCGGGATTCTTTTCCTTTCAAATCTTGGTACATCGGCTGCTTGTTGTGGAGGAGAAACATCACTCGAGCCCTTTTCTGCCAACCACGGACTTATAATGTGGTCCCCGCACATCCATTATTCAATAGATGGCCCTCCCTTCATTGAAGAGATTGGTAGGGTATCCTTTAACAATTACCAACTAAGCATAGTGTTGTGTCCTACACAACTAAAACCTTGCTATTTCACAATCTCGAACTAGTACAAGTATCACAATGAACTGATAGTGTAGTCTCAACTATCTCACACCTAAGTGGATGTCGTACATTTCACTACTTTGGCCAAAGTATTCTCATTTAGTACTTCGAATGAAGTTCATCTATCATAAACACTACTCAAGGCCGATTTGACTTAAGGCTATCTTACTCTACGCGTAGGCTATGTCCTTCAATGGGTATTCAGTCACCCCAGACTACCTACAACAAACTATCTACTTAGAAACGAAACAGTCTACAAGTGTCTTGTAACATAACTCCTAATCCGGAAATCTTTATCCTAGGAGTGCTTAGCTTGTCTCAGTTAACCTAATAACTTAAGCCTTAAGACCATACTTGATTCTGCCTTCATTTTGATCCTAATAGATAATAACTACTTTATCGTATTCTCCATATATGGAGATCATACAAAACATACAATATTCATTCTAAATGCATTTAAATCCCTTCCTTTATCTCTTTCACATTATTTTCCCTTTCATGCAAAACATTTAAACCCTTCCCTTAATTTCCTTTCACATAAATCCCCTTTTCACAAATTCCCTTTTTCATTGATTCCCTTACACAAATTCCCTTTTATGCATAACTTATAAATGTTTTCCTTAATAATTCTATCCTCTTATAACTCTGGAAAACAAACAAGCACAAGAAAATAAAAACTAGCTCTCAAATTAAAAGATACAAAATGAAGAAGTTCCATGCCTGTTTTAAAGTTTCTCCTTCCCAAATCGTACTTCCAATCCCTCTTTCAATCAAGCTTCCAGAAAAACAGTGACTTCTTACTAAAATTGACTTCCCAATGATGGCTTCTCACTCTATATTGAACTCCTTATGAATCTTCACTCAATAATGAACTCACCACTAATTTCTTACTCAATAATGAACTCACAATGATTTCACTCTCAACTGTATTGGGATTATTCACTGTCTGTGGCAAATTGCTAGTAAAATCTCTATATTTTCTACTCAAAAAAACAAAGTATATAAACAAAATTATGAAATGGAAATGTAAGCTCAGAGAAATGCTAAACTCGGATTCCACAAGTGATGTAATATAGAATGGCAAGGCGTCTATATATAGGGCCCGAAATGCAACGTTTTCCACTGATGGCATGATAAATGACAACACAATGCCTAGAAACATTCAAAGAGAGACATGGCGGGTTTCTAACCCCTTACTCATCAAAAATGGAAGTGATTCGACTTCATTTTGAGCCAGCAAAACAAGAATAAATCAACTCAGTAAGAGAAATCGTCACCTACAGGAAACTTACCTATAATGGCGCCCATGTGAAAATGATTCATCATTTAGTGAATCGGTCAAGGCAATACTTCAAACACCTCACCAGTTGCAGGTTGCATCGCCCACATTCATAGCATTGGTTGAAAATTTCTTCAGGTGACCTGCATATTTCCTCAAGCGCCATTTTCACGGGAAAGCTTCTTGCAGCAATTTTTGCCTTTTTCCAAAAGTTCAACTATTCACTTACAAAATATTTCGATTCCTCATTGAACTTTATGTTTTAAATTCTTTTAAATGAAAAGGCTCGATTCTCTTTTACTTGAGATTTATTATTTCTCCATAGTTTAATACAAGAGATTTATTAATTCTCTATAGTTCCATTTTAAATAGTAAAAATTTAATCTTTTAATTTTTCACTTTAGAGTTTTAAAATATTTTAAACTATATATTTATATATATTATATACTATATATGTATATATATTATGTAATTATTAATATATATATATATATTCCTCATTACTCTCGTAATGTATATATATATATATATATGTATATATTATCTTACTATAATATATATACATATATTTACCCTTTATATAATATATATAAATATATATATATTTACATATCTATGTATATATCGTTTAAACATGTGTATACATACCCACTCAACCTATACACATATATCCACTCACATTTTCCACACAATGATCACAATATAGTAAGTCTGATAAACAAACAATCATCACTCACAAAGCACAAAGAAGTAAACCAGACTCCTAAAGCCTATGGATGACTTATCAAGACCAACTTATCTAACTTGGTTCCTCCAAACCTATAATGACGCGTGTGTATATGCTCAAATGGTTCTCGTTACTGTTTACCCGACCAAGCTCCTCTCTTGGGTGATATTTCTCCTCTGCTTGGAGGAATGGTCCTCATACCTGCACATAATATTATGCCAACTCAAATGGTTCTCGTTACTACTTGACCATCCTCATTCAAGTTGTTTCAAAAAACCCATTTTATGCCAATAATATTTTTATCTTTGGGTCTTGGGACAAATCCCCAAGTCTCATTCTTTTCAATTTGATTCAACTCTTCTTCCATGGCCTCTATCCAGAATTTGTCTTCACTCGCTTCTATAAAGTTCTTAGGCTCAATCTTGGACAACAAAGACAAGTTTTCAAGATCTGGTGGGTTGGCCACTCTTCTTGTCCGAATTTCATTGTTTTTAATTCCTAGAATTGAATCCTCAAGATGATTCTTTCGAACAAATATGGATGATGTTTTGGGTTGTGCCTTAAAAGGTGTTTTGGATGGAGTTTTTTTGCTTCTTTGCTCAATATTCTCCAATACTTTCTCTACTTCTTCCTCTTTGCAACTTTCTTCCTCTTGGTAATCTATTTTTGGTGCCTTTATTTTGTAGTATGTTTCCTCATCTACCCTTACATTTGTACTTTCAACCACTTTCTGCAATCTTTTGTTGTAGCACCTATAAGCTTTGCTTTTTAAGGAGTAACCAAGAAACATTCCTTCATCAGATCTTGAGTCAAACATACCAAGATCCTCTTCATCTCTCCTTATATAGCAGATCTCCTACCAATTTCTTTCAAATAATTTGCAAAAAAAAATAGATTTGGTTCATAAGAATTTGTAATGTCCTACTTGACTCCTCAAGTACGTTGTCATGCCTCACCAAATAAGATCGCAGCAATAAATATAAAAATCCAAGCGTTGAAAATAATAAATAGTTTTTCCTTATAAGGCTGACCCAGCTAAGACATTTAGCAATAGAATAAAGGTCGTCGAGCTAGGAAAAAGAATAGTATAAGTTAAATGGCAGTAGTGGGGGCCAACTTAGAATAATTAAAAGATGATTAGGGGCAGCGATCACCCAACAACAAGTAAATAAATAAGTTACAAACCATAAAAAGGAAGCACTTGAAAGAGGGGTGCATCCTTTGTAAGGGATGCAATGATTATAAGGGTGTGACTATTCACCCCCCTCCATGAAGGATATATAAAGGAGGTTGGATCATTTGTGAGGGGCATCAATTGGAAATCAATCAAGCAGCAGATTGGAAAAAGGAAAATAAGGACTGGAATCTTATTGGAAATAAATATTATTTACTAGCAAGAGGATTATTGTAAGTCTTTTATAAATATATATATATACGATTATGCAATAATGATGCTTGCAGCAATTATTGATCCTTATAAGTAATTATGATTCTTCCTTTATTATAAATATGGATAATAGATTCTTATAGTAATCTATTTTGAATTTAGAGAAGTGATTGCAAAACAAGAAGGTTGATCAAGCTTATGAGTGCACGAAAGGTGAAGGCCCAACAGACCCACCATCAAGTACACCACCCCTGAGATGGTGCGCTTGTGGGCCGAGAGGAAATGTGTGCTCCTGGGCTTGGTGGAAGGGAGGTAGTCTTCATGCTCTTATCAAGCACACAACCCAAGATGCAGCGCTCATGAGCTAGGAGGCGAATGAGTGCTCCTGGGCTTGATCAAGGAGGATGGAGCGCCTCCAAGATGGACTAAGGGATGGAAGGCTGGCCCACCTTACATGCTCTCATAGTACAAGGATGACCAACCTTAAGACTGCAGTTTGCAAACATTTCAACAAATTCTTAACAAGATTGTTATGGGAATCCACATTGGGAATGGCTATTGCCTTAATTTGCTTTGATATAATGTACATGGATACCATGGTGTTTACTAATGATTAGTGATAAATATATGTTATCATGGTTTATGATCTAATATCCATTCCTAGTGACTAGTATTGTGTGCAGGACCTAAACCAGGATTTATATCTTATAAAGGGCATTTCAATTGGTAAATTTACAATATTAAATGCATTAAATGTCTTATTCTAGATTCTAATTTGCTTTTAGGGCAAAATCTAGGAATATCCCAATTAGAGGATATTACAAAATTTCGTCAAATGGTTGGCATGCAATGATTAATTCTTAGTTTCTAATTTAAATGCACATAAACAGCTACAACTAACTCACAAGTGGATAAGCATAATCCCAAACATTTAGCAATCATTGAGTATCTTCAAGAACATTTTGTCAAACAATATCATTATTGTTTCAGCTGAATAACACCAACAGTCACCATACAATTGAATTTCTCGACTCAGATGTTAGAAACAACTCATATTCACATTACTTGTCTGATTGACACACCTTCCAGCTAATCAAGGACAAATGTATTCATTGTTGTAATGAACTGTGATTTTTATAAAATCCCAACAGTATTTTTCTTCTCCACTTAAATGACTACAAATATTTAGTTCTTTTAATGCTGACCTTTAGGAAGACTTTCCCAGCCAAGTCAACATCCCAATCAGCAACCTTGAGCATCCAAAAACTGTACGGCAGCTTAACGCTTTGCTTAATTCCTCTTGTGATGTGTATGGCAGACTTTAGAATGCTGCACTAGCATAACGAAGGGCCTTTTTAAGCCTTCAATAGTTTCAATCACCATTTTACTTTAATTTTCAAGAAGTACAGCAAGCTTGGGTGAAGAGAATGGTGCAGCTAGGTGCAAACTCAGCAAAGAAAATATATTCACTTCAATTTCTCCTTTAACAACACATACACATACAACACAATACTTCTGCCCCATCTAATCTTGCACACACAGCACTAATAGATATAATTCTTTCTTGCAAATTTGTTGTAGATTAAATCTATAAACCTGGCAACCCTAGGAAGAATAAATTGATTTGCTCCAAACCCTTAATTGCAAACAGTCAACAAAAGGCAACTTCTGTAAGAAATTGCTCCAATGGAATCCAAGGGTTTTCATCCCCAAATTCCAAATTTTTAGTACATTGTTGATCCCTAGTTGGAATCATACTACATTCCAGGTCTTCGTCCATCCGGTGAGAAATCTGGCCACAAGCACAAATCTCCAGAAGAGAAATTAACAATCTTTTGAATACCCAATCTACTCAAATGAGACCCCTCGGCCCTCTTTTATAATCCTCCTAGGAACTTTTTTCACGAATCGTCAAAGTCAGAAGCAAGCTTCAGCGGAGGCAAAAGCAAGTGAAAATTGAAAATAATGAAAATTTATCTAACTCTGGAGAAGTTGGATGCCTTATTTCAAGGAAGGGGCCCAAGTCATCTCCACTTAAAAAAAAAATTGAAAACATCCTCATAGGCATGCTTTTTGCTGTCCTATCATTTAAAAATTTTTCGTCCTCATGCAAACGAAGTCAGATATTTTCGCATGATAGGCTCCAAAATATTAGGGTTTTGCATAAAAACGTTTTTTTATCTCCAAACCCTATTTAAGAAAGCTTTTAGCATTCATTTTTCATAATTTACAGGTTGGCTTTCAAAGGAAGAAACATAAAAATTTCTTCTCATCAATATTTAGAGGCTTAAACGAAGTGACCTTTTCAGCATTCTTCATGAATTTGAGATTGGGAAGCACAAAAGCACACTTTTTCATGGTCTATTTTTCTAGGAAATCACTTTTCAGAAACAAGTGGTCAAAATTTTCAACTTTCATTGATCTGGGTCTACTTGTTCTTCACTCCTCTTGAAGATTGGAAAATTTTATAATTTTCAAGAGAATCTGCTTTTTCACGCATGTTTAGGAAATCCTCAGATTTTTCAAAATCTAACGATCTAGCTCTCTATAGAACGAGATTGTCTACAAAACCTAGACATCAACTTTTTTTGGAAAATTTGCATGTCGAGCCCTAACTTTTAGATCTCCTTTTTTTTGGGGAAAAACTCATATTTTTGAAAATCTGACGATCTGAGTCTCTTCACAATGAGATTGTCTACAAAACCCAAACCTCAATTTTTCGGCCCTACTTTTTAGGAGATCTTGCATGATCTTGAAAAAATTAGCTTTTTCAAAATCTGATGATTTGGGTCTCTTCACAACGAAATTGTCTACAAAACCCAGACCTCAACTTTTTTCCAAAAATCTTCCTTTTTTCTGGAAAAAAAAATCAGCAATCTATATTTAGCTCTTGTGCAGAGCTTTTCCAAACATACGTGTGTTTACAATCAAAAGTCAAGATTTTTGACATGCAATACTCTCCAACAAAAATTAGGACCAAATCAATGTTGCTCCACTATTTCCTGAGAACATTTGAAACCGACTTGCATCATGTGCATCCAATGTTTGATTTGCATGCTTTGGAAGGCGCGAGAAACATTGCAGTCAAGAATCTTGATCATTCGGGGCTGTTTGCAACATCTTCTATCCCCATCTCGAAGCAAAGCCTTGAATTCGTAATTGCTTCTATCAACCATTACAATTCAACTTCACAAGAAATCATGTCAGCAGATGGGCGTATTATTTGCAACCTCAGGTCGAAAGATATTGAGAAGTATTTTGCAATACCACCATGCACGGAAAACTTCATCATATCTATTGAACAATGTAAAAAATGTGGTATGCCCAAAAGGACAAGTGTCGGAAAAGAATGACTCAAAAGTGGCAGAAAAAGAAGCGGAATACTTTGCCAAGGAATGTTGGGCGCAGTGAGTTCAAGGAAGAATTTGGAGTCATGATTACTTTGCTCAACCGAGTCACAGGTCAAGCAGAGGCCAATAAACTTCAGCCTTGGATGTTTTACGTCATTTCCCAGATTGTTGACAAAGCATAACACTATGACTGGCCAACATTGATCAATGACAGTCTCCACCATCAGATGACAGATTTTCTCAAGGCCCATGAATTCCACATGATATCTTACCTTGTATATCTAATGGCCTTTCAAGGCAATTTTAGAGGTTTGAATGTTGTTAGAACTCTGGGTGTTCAGCATGTGTATGATCATTACCCATAGAGTTTTTAGAATATGAGCGGCATTACAAGTGGGTGAATGATCTATTCCTAATGCATACGGTGCGAGATCTTGATAACGAGTTGCATATCAAAATTTCAGCAGATGCCAAATTGGCAATGGTGGAGTGGGCTGATTGGCTTGTCCAATTCCCCACATTCTCCTACATAAGAGTATATGGCTTCTCAGGGGATACATACTACCTAGATATCCAACGGATGAGGTCATGTTCATGGAATTTCTAAGACAAGTGCACGAAGTACACACATTTTTGTGTAACAGACACAAGCCTGCATTGAGTTTCCCATTTGAGATGAGCATATATAGATGCAGATCAGTAGCTGATGCTAAGTTGATGAGCGATGAAATGTCAAGGTTTGGTCTGAAGCTTTTCAAGGAGAGACAATCCTATGATCATCATGGCATCTTTGCAGCTTGTCTTGGTCAAAATCATGCACATGTACCTATAGTTGAAGATTTTTGGGTTAATTGTGTAGATGAGTTCAAAGTGTGCAAGCGCAACTACTCCAGACTTACTCTTTGGCAATTGGCAGATTTCTTATCAAAAGATGTGGAGGGTGTGTCAAATGATGATGGGGAAGTTCTACCTCCCATGTATGCTCGAGATCAAGTCGAGCAACAGCCACTTTCACAAGTTGATTGGTTCGCCAAAGAGAACACCTCAATTGAGGAAAGGACAAGTTGAGTTATCAAGAACAGTAGGATTAGCCTAAACAGTAAGAAGACACGAAAGGTAGCTATTCCAGTTGCAAAGCCGCCAATAGTTCAGTCATCTCTACCTCCTTCTAAACCAAAGCCCAGAATGAAAGCAATGAGCATCCCTCTAGAAGGTACAAAGAACAGCAATATGTCAAGGAATTTGAAGGAAAAGATGAAGTTTCCCATTGGAAATCAGCAGGAACAGCCAATAGATGCATCAGAAGTTCCATTTGAGTTAACACCACAAGTTAAAGTCGTGCCTTCATCTCCTATTTTTTTGCTGTCACCAAAACCTTCTCCTATTCATATAGATTAAGAAGGTGATTCACCAATTCGCAACGTCTCAACATCTATTGATCCATTAGAAGTTGTTGGAGCTGGAACCAATCCTCCCAAAGAAGTTAGTAGAGACTCCTTGGCTTCGCTTGAGAACTTGCTAGGAAGGAAAAGGAGGAAGAATTCTTATGAGTTGAACTTTGTAGAACATGATAGCATCTACCAAGACACGATAGAGAAGAAACTTAAGAAGCAAGTTCATATGGAGAAGAATTTTGAAGGCCAGATTATCCTTGAGTTTGCCACACCTCCAGAGGACAAGAACATTGATGAGGTTGAAATTGATGACTTCAAAGTTGTCAAGGCCAATCTCAGTGGAAGCACCTAGCATACTAATGTGAATCTCTTTGAGGTTGCAGCAGATGATCTAAAGGAACAAGTGCTCAAGGACGGAGAAGATAAGGCAGCCCTCAAGGCTGAGGTTCGGCAACTGCGGCAGTATATTTCCAATCTCCTTCATGGTACTTCACAGGCCACCTTGTTGCTTCGACAAATTGTGGAGTCACCTGCAAATCAACATCAGCTGAGTCAGTTGGTCATCTATGGAAAACATATGAGAGATTGGGTAAAAGAATTCATCACCAGGAGCAGATTTATACTTGCAAAGATGTGCCAATTGAGGTATAATGCCCATGATCTTCACTCAAGGATTCAGGAGTTTGAGCAGAATATAACAGAAAGGAAACCAAAAGATGAGATTGTCATTTCAGACTTGAGGACGACTTATGATTCAGTCATTACAAAAGAACACAAGAAGAAGCTTTTTGCTTGGAGAGAACAACCTCTTCAAAGTAAAAACCCATGAAGGAATATCTGTAGAATTGATTGGATATAGACAGAAGGTTGCTAATACTCTCAAGTTCATAAGTACATTTGTGTCACAAATCTCTTGTCAATATCAACATAAAGATGGCACTTACTTTGATCTCGATGATGTATAGACAGAGTCTCAGAACCTTGTCCGTGGTAGATTTAATGGTGATCTTGTTGCTTGCAAGATGAATCATGTTGTTGCAATGTCAGCAAAATTTGATGAAGTAGCTGAAAAGAGGAAAGAATTGCTAAGTTTGATCGTAGATGGTAAGGAGATGTTGGAAAAACAATACATCGTTCTAGATAGTATCAGTGTTCCTGATGAAGAGGCAGTTAACGGCTTTTTGGAGGATATGATCTCCCAAGTTGTAATGAGTGAACTACCAGTTGGAACATGCAAAGATTTCTAGGAATAGAACTCAAGTAAAGGCAGTAGTTAACTTGATGCCTTTTCCAAGTTAAACTGGATGTTCTCATTCATGCTTATCTATTCTTTGGAAATATCAATGTATAGTTGGAGCTTTTCAGTTAACTGATGTTGGCAATTAGTTAGTTATTAGTTATCTTTTGTTTATTTTTAGAAATAAAGCTTGCATGTTTGCAAGACTAGTTGTTAAAAACAAGGAGATTTTAGAGTTCCCTACTCCTTGTTTGTGTATAAATAGGGCAGCCTTGCCCATTTATTTTAACCGTCGTTGTGATAACAAATTGTTGAACCTATTTTGCCTACAACTTTGCTATTCAGTGTCTATTCAACTTTTGTTTATGTAATCTGGTTTGATCGCACATTGTAAGCCAATCTTTGCTACAATCTGTTTTCCAAGAAGTGTATTTGCTGATAGAATTTGAGAAAGGAAATCTTATGCCTACTTTGCTCCGATCTACTATCTCAATACTTTCAGTACTTTGTCTTATATATTTTTCTTGCATAATCTTTATTTCAGCTTACATCTTATAAATACGAGTCTTCGGGTGTGATATGGAAGAAGTTTATTTTAAGCTCTTGTGTCAAATCAATCATTCCTTGTTTACTTCTAATTCTCAGGCTCTGAATTTACTTGAGTTATTAGAAGTGTTATTAGAATAGGCTTAGTTGTAGTTTAAAGTTATGAAACCAGAGAAAACTTCAACTGCAACACAAAGTGTTTTAAAACCTTGTGCTCTCAGCTAAGAAATAAAACGATTGGCAGTAGTTTAGTATTTCTTTTTAAACATAATCAGCGAAGAGGGAGCTTCCCCTCCTAATTTGAAGAGCAGTCTAACTATGCATAGCTGTCCGTTCCTATTCTGCATTCCAGAGGTGTGAATTGAAACGCTAACAAAATACAAGTTGTCTGAATACATAAACTTAGACAACTTAATTTAATTAATTAAATTACTTGCTCTCCGTAACCTGGGCTGAAAAAGAGGACAATACAATCTACTACCAAACACTCTAAAATATTTTACTGTCGCAGGTCTTCCTTTCTATAACTCATATAGGGTTTTATCATGATTTACTATAATTTGACCTCAATTCAAAATGCATACTGTTGTGAGCACTGCTTCCTACTAGAATGAGTCTAATAATTTGGACTCATTTAGCAATGTTCTTTCCATTTCTTGTATTGTTTTGTCGTTCCTTTCCACAACACCAATTTCTTTCAAAGTTTTAGCAGCTGAGTAGTGCCTCCTTATTCCATGCTGTTCATAGAACTCTACGAACTCATTTGAGGTGAACTCACCACCTTGACAGACCTAAAACATTTGATTTTGAATCTAGTTTCATTCTCTACTAAGGCCTTAAATACCTTAAATTCTTCAAAAGCTTCTGATTTTTCTTTCAAAAAGGTTACCCAAGTCATTCTAGAGAAACGATCAATTAATAACATGAAATAATACTCACCTTGCATACTCTTTGTTTGTGTTGGTCCACAAAGATCTGAGTACAAGCTCTAACAGTTTAGATGTAGAATATTCTTTCATTTTGAAGCTTACTCTTGTTTGCTTTTCATGCTGGCTTGTTTGTAAATGACATTAGAAGGTTTGTAGATCTCAAGCATGTCTCTTACTACCTGCTTTTTACTGATCTTTACAAGGTCGTCAAAATTCATGTGCCCCATCCTCTTTTGCCATAGCCAGCTTTCATCTTCTCCAGTTATGCAACACTTTTCACCTTGGATTTTTCTTAGAACATAGAGATTATTTTCCATTCTATTTGCATCTGCAACCAATTTTCCCACTTTCCTAATTTCACACCCCTCTTCATGGAATTTAAGAGTGTGACCTTGATCACACATTTGTCTTACACTTGGTAAATTATGTTTAAATCCTTCAACGTATAGCACATTCTTTGTTCTTGTCCTTCCGTTATCTAGGCTAAGAGTGTCTTTCCCTACAATTCTTGCAGTTGTATTAATTCCAAATTTTACTGTACCTCCATTCATCTTTTTTTAAGCAGAGAAATTTACTTTTGTCCCCTGTCATGTGACTTGAACAGCCACTGTCAATGTACCACTGATCTTTTTCATTTTGGACATGTAGAGCAGTCTGAACAAGCATGGATCTTTCCTTCTCTTCTTTCTTCTTTTATTTCCAAACTTTTGCAGTTTCTCCTTCTTGCTTAATCACAACATCCTCCCTTTTATTTTGCTTTGGTGTCTCTACAAAAACATGGTGTATGCCCATAGTTATTGCATTTATAACATTCAACACTGTAGTTCAGAGAAGCAAAGTAGTTGTATTTCCTAATTTCAAATCCATAAGGACTCTTATTCCACCCAAGGCTTTTTACGAGTCCTACAATTCATTGCCTTAGGACCAAATTGAGTGCATGAAAAACAATAACCAAAGAAAGGACGATAGAACCTAGTTACATGTTGTTGCCTTGGTGGGAAAGATTTTTTTATTATGTCTTTTTTGTCTTTTGAAACTGTGACTGCCTTTTGATAAACCTGGTTTTCCTTCTTTTTGCTGCAATCTCCTTTGATGGGAATTTTAAGTGCATCAACATAAATTTTGGTTTTCCTTTGTTTGATTTCATTTGTGTTTCGACTTTGCTTTCCTTATCATGTGCTTTGTTTACCACCTTAGTTTCTTCATAACCAAGTCTTGTTTTTACTAATGGTGACCTCTGCTCATTTAAAATATCATCCAAAATTGCAGTGCTCTTTTCAAATTTAAGACTTTTCTTTAGTTTGGTGACAATTCTCTCCAACTCTTTCCTTAGGGAGACAATCTGTGATTCAAGTTTCTCACAATCTTCTTCTCTTTTCTTTAGTTGAGTTCTTACAACGTCTTCTATCTTTCTTGCTTCTTCTAATTGGATCTTTAGATTAGTGATGATCTGTTCCGCCTCTTCAAAATTTTGTGATATGTTCTTTTTAGACTAACATTCTTCTTGAAGCAATAATTTCTACTTTTGGTTCTTCTTCCTAAGTTTTTCAATTTCTCCTATAGCATAAATGAGTTCCTCCTCTTGATCTGCTGCACTATAACCTTCATTATTTTCTTCCTTATCCGTTTGTATCTTATCCTCCTCTTTGCCAACATTTTTGACATTTTCTGCCATAAAAAGGGTCTCTTCTCTACCACTCTCTATATCACTTTCATAAGATGAACTAACATCCCTATAGGAGTAGAGACTTTTCTTGAAATTATCCTTTTTCTCCTTTTTGTTGTTTTTGTGATACCAAACATTTTTGCTCCCTTTCTTTGTGTAATGATTTTCTTCTTCCCCACTATCACTATTATTTGGATAAGGGCACTTATTTGCAAAATGACCTACCTTACCACAATTGAAACACATATAAGGCAATTTACCTTTGTACTTTCCAAAGCCCTTCTTTACCTTTCTTGCAAAATTGGCTTCTTCATCATCAGATTCATCAAAGGAACTTTCACTAAGTTCGGATTCTTTGTTTTTCTCTTTCTTTGAAGCTTTGAAAGAAGCTTCTTTTTTTTATGGCTTCTCATGTTCAGTCCTCATCTCATAAGCAGTGAGGATTCCATGCAACTCTTCCATTGTTTAAGGATTCTAGATCTTCATTTCTTCAATAACAAAAACTTTAGCATCAAATTTGAGCGGCAATGATCTTAAAACTTTTTCCACAATAATTGAATCTTTAATCTATTCTCCAAATCCCCTGATTGTGTTAACAATCTCATCCACTCAAAGGAAAAAGATGGCGACATTTTCTTCTCTCATTTTGAGACTTTCATGCTACCCTCTATGGTTTTGAAGTTTAGCTCTTTTGACATTATCATCTCCTTCGTATGTATTCTTCAATTTGTTCCACATGTCTTTGGCTGATTTATAGTGCATAACCTTCATGAACTCTGATTCTGATAATCCACACAGAATTGCATTCTTTGCCTTTGCATTATATTCACTAGCCCCCTTACCTTCTGGATCTATTGGAGGAGTCGTCAGAGGTGTATAACCATTCACCATGGATTGCCAAATATCATATCCCAGAGCATTCAAATAGGTTTCCATCCTTATGCTCCAAAAACCATAGTTTGTTTCATCGAACAATGGTGCTTTGTTTGATTTAAAACCATATAATTCTGATCCTGCCATGTGTGCTTATATAAGATCTTTCTTCAAGCAATTAAGCTATATTCCAAAGAAACCCACTTTGATTCCAATTAATGAGCACAAGAGTATAATACAAACTTTGACAAATTTAAACTTAATCAATCATAACAATAATAATCATGCAAGATCTCGACAATTTAGAACACATGAACACCAAAATTTACGTGGAAACCCTTACAGGAGAAAACCATGGCAAAATAATGCTATAATGTTGTTGAAATTGATGATTGAACCTCACAATTTCCAAATATCACCTACAAGCAATTATCCTATCACAAGAGATCAAAGCATGATTGTGTGCTCAACAACCTGAGAAATTGTATTAATCCAATAACCTGAATGAATGATTAAAATGAGGGTGAATGCTTATAAAAGCATAAAAAATCAAACACTGGCTGAGGATTTGATTATATTGTGGCAAGTATCTTAATCTCATGCAATGAGACAATTTGTCTTGTATTTAACTCAATCTAAAATAAAAAAAGAAACTCCTAAGTTTAGCTTAAGTAATTAAAGTAAAAAGGTATCTAAATATTAAAAAAAAAAAAAAAACTCCTAAGTTTAGCTTAAGTAATTAAAGTAAAAAGGTATCTAATAATTAATTAATAATCAAGTAATGACCTATTTACTCCAATACCCCCCCAAGATCAACTTAGGGAGAAACTAAACAACTGATAAAGGAAACTAAGATGAATCCGAATGAGTCCCGACTACAAGACCTGGTGAGGTACCTATGAACAAGCAATTGAAATCTCTCATAACTAGAGAAAAGGAGAAAAACTCCTCTCCAAAAGAGAGATAAAAGAAATGAAATCATACATGTTACAAAGAAAAGTAGGACTCAAAATGTCCCCCCAAGTGTTGCTTTAGTCACATAAGCACGATCAAGATCCCCCCCATAGAAGAGAAAGGATGAGACAATGAATCCCACCCAAAAGTAAGAAGCTCCTCTACCAAAAGTAAATGCACGAAGAAGGGTATTGAATATGATCCAAAAACAGCAAACATTGTTCCTTCCCTTAGGAAGAAACACATCCAATGGTGCGTGAAGAAGAAACTCTCTTAGGAGAAATGGTCTCATGATGAATGCCATGGAAGAATGTGCAAGGGTCCACATGTCTAATTGTGTGCTCAACAACTTGAGAAATTGTATTAATGCAATAACCTGAATGAATGATTACAATGAAGGTGAATGCTTATAAACACATAAAAAAGAAAACCTTGAATGAGGATTTGATTAGATTGTGACAAGTGTCTTAATCTCATGCAATAAGACAACTTGTACTATATTTAGCTCAATCTAATATAAAAAAGCAGCTACTAAGTTTAGCTTAAGTAATTAAAGTAAATAGATATCTCATAATTAATCAATTATCAGGTAATGACCTATTTACTCCAACAATTATTATTCACTGATTACAATTTCATAGGCACCAACCTACAGGAGACACCAATCCCCTAGACTGAGCACCAACTTAGTGAGAGACACCAATCTTTTGATACAATGCACCAACCTTGTGAAAATTGAGGCACCAACCTCCTGTTAAAAGAACCTTTGTATACCTGAGAAACTCTTCTCTTCAAATCTGAATTGTGCAACTTCTATACACTAACACAAACACAAATCTGCCTTGAATGATCTTATATATTTTCTTCATACACTCTTCTTGTGTTTGTATGATATATTCCTTTTGGGTCTACACACTTGCTTCCTTATTCACTCTTCACTTATCACACATATCTACAGTCCTTCTCCACCCAAATTTGATTCTTTTTATATCCTCATGGCTGAGTGAAGAGAGACATCTTTTTGGAAAGTGATGACCCTCCAAGTAGACATGTCCTTTTCTTATTCCATCACTTCTTTTGAAGAATCTTAATCACTACCTTTAATGTCTTCTTTAATCGCTGCTTTCATGATCATTAGTTCAATCTGTTCTTGGACGATTTCATAAAGATATAAATTCCTTGACTTGGGCAGCTAAGATGTTCGGCCATGAATAATAATATATTAATTTAGATTTAATTTTTATTCTAAAAGTGGCGCCAAAACAATGAAGGTCAGCCAGCATATAGCAAAGGATGTGAAGATAGATATGAGCGCTGCCATGTAGGGATTAGCAAAGGATCGATTAGTGGCCTTTGGCCATTTTCTTACATATCTATTCCACATATATATCTCCTTGGATGACTTCTTATACATGTATTACCTTCAAAATATTTCCTTTGTTCCTTTGACATCAATGATAATATTTCTAACATTCATATATAGATTTAACTTTTATTAGAGAGAAGTAAAATTAACTAAAAATAACTCTTACCAGTTGATCTTGTCTGATGTCATCACCCTTTTTGAACATGACTTTCCACTTTCCACCATCTGCAGTTTGGAAAGTCAAGCGTAAAGGATGTAGAGCACTCTTGAAAAGAGATGATTCTGATGGTATTATACCAGTGAGTAGTACTTTAGGTTCCAAAGGTAACCTTATTGGCTGAATTCAAACCATGAAATTTCTTCAGCTTCAAAATATGCTCATATAGACAAAGCATACACTACAACTTGTTAGTTTCTTCACATTACTGAACACATTAGATTGAAGATACATAAAGCATAAAATTCCTTTCTACAATTCAGCAGCAGACATGTTTATCCAAGAAGAGGAAACTAGTGTAATAACCTTGTCAAAGTAGGTAAGCTCACTGAGTAGACCTCCAAGTAACTGGCGCAACTTCTCAATTTTCTTCTGAGTACCACCACGGACATTTTTAACATCTTTCGTGATTCTGCACAACTGAGCAGTTAATTTTGTCTGACAAACTAAACTGTCCCACAGCTTAACACCATAATCATACTCCCTCCCCTCAGGCCTATACTGCAAATAGAAAACAAAACATAAAGTTTGAGAAAGGCATGTTCAATCCTCAAATTTTCCAAGAATAAAAGTGTAGCCTCTATGCGTGTAATGATCCCCATGATCAAACAAAAGAAAGAAATTGAACACAGTACTGTAAACACAAAGCTGATGGTTCTAAATCAGTCTGCAGAACATACCACAAGTTGAATGTTAAATTTTAAAAATTCACAAGCTGTAGGTATAACTACAGCTATAATTATAAATATATGTGCAAATAGGAAAGTATCAGTAAGTGTAATGAAGTAATACTCATAGGACCTGATGCAATGGTGAGATTGCTACATGCATTAGGAAACCAGCAAAGTAGGAAAGCCTACTGCAACTACATTGGAATGGTGGGATTTGTTCATGTTAGTAACTATTGCTTTTGTCTTGAGCTGTACACCCTTTTAGCAGATAGTTTATTGATATTCACTCCTGTCTCTGTTTTTGTTCAGCATACAAGTTTGCCAATTTTTTCAAGGAAATGTAACAATTTTGATGAAGTTTTCAGATTCTTAAATCAATAAATCAACCATAGGTTTTGTAGCAGCATATCATTTGGACCAATTATCTTAACCAAAAACATTGTTTCCATTCCTCTCAGCTTCATTGTTTATTTCTTTATCCATTCATCTTTCTCCAAAATTATTTTAAAGAAAAACGATAACAACCATTTTAACCTATTACACAAAAAATTTCACCTATTGACCAAATTATAGTATTGTCAAATCCAACAAATAATTTATTTAGATAAGTTGCATAAGCCAAGCATTTTTAGGATGATGAAGGGAAAAACCAAAGAAAAAACCATACAGTAGTTAATTTACTTTTATCAGAAACCCAAATAGAGTTGAAGGAGAGTATAAGCGTCAAAGGCTACAATGTGAGCCATGTCTGCCAAGAGAACCCACAAATGTCTGCCACAAGCTTCTTACCTTAAAAAGGACACAAAAGCATATAGATGGCAGAACATTTTTGGGTCAGGTATGTTAGAGATACAGATGGCAAGGGTAGAAAGAAACTCCACCAAGGAGTGTCCAAGAATAGGAAAGAAAGAACAGAGAGGAAGAATCATCCAATTGTAGATAACGGAACAACATAGAAAAAGAAATAAGAAAGGGAAAATGACAAAATACCGTGTATGTCAATATTCTCCAAAAGGGAGGGATGATAAGGCATAGCATTAAGATTTCATGATGCCTACTATTCAATTAGAGGAGAGATCTAAGATGTAAGAAGCCTACCTTATCTCAACCAAATTTTTCTCCTTGCTGGGTTAATATTTTGATGTAGATATTTGTTCTATGTGTTTATTATATCATGTAGATGAAAAGGTTCAAATATAACATGAAACAAATACCAAATGATGAAGTTATAATCAAATCGATCAAAACATGAGAATGACATACCCAAAAAATGCTGATGGCTTCTTATTGAATGAACAATCTGATTACAAATAGAGAATTGATTGTAGCTTACGATCAGATAGTCTGATTTAAGATATCAAATCACATACAACATGTAAAATGGCCAAAATGTATACCAAACACTAGCCAAATGATTGAAGAATGAAACCCTAGGTAGTCTTGATGAAATACTCTTCAATCCTTGATTGAAATAAGACTGTAGCAGCACCATTGTAGGTCTGGTATGACTGATAATAACTCTGTAACAGCTGGTATACAATCTGTGTTGTTGTTTTAATCAGATTTGCAATAAACAGAAATGAAACACGAGAACAAAGAACACAACAATATATCCTGGGAAAACCCTCCTTGTCAAGGGAGAAAAACCCAGCCAATAATATATCACATATATTATAATGAATCAGAAAATCTGCTTTACAATCTAGGCCAACACAAGGCCGAATTTATTAGCACCACTCTTGATGCAACTCAAGATAATATCGATCTCCTAGTAGATGATAATCTTGACCTTCTTGAAGACTTCAATCACAATATCGATCTGCTGAAGGTAATGCTCGATCTCTTAAAGAATGCAAACTTGAACAAGTAATGAATCAATCAATCTTCCTTATATACAATTCGGTGGAGAAGACGCACCCCTTCATGATGCAAGCTCGGCAACCAAAGGATATGTCTCATATGAAATAGTGCGAATATCAAGGAGAGGTCGGCCCATAATAAATGATATGTATTCTTCAAGTGAAGTGCCTCTTCACTAATCAAAAGCATCGGCTATATGAAATTTATTGATTATTAAATGCACAATACAGGAAGTATGAAACCCAATGCTATAACAACACTCCCTCTTAGCTAGGGAGGAATACTTCCCGATATCCAAGGCCATGGAGTCTCTCAACATGACACCCACAATGGCTACACCCATATGTAAAAAAAACACATCACGGAGTCACTCAACGTGATATCAACCATCATGGCTACTCCCATGTATGGCAAAACATATGTGCACAAGTGCCCATCACGGAATCACTCAACGTGATGTCATCATCTCATCATGACGTCCACCATGGCTACTCCCAGAGGGTGGATAAACACAAGTACAAAGAAATCATCATGGAGTCTCTCAACGTGATGTTGTCATGGAGTCACTCAAAATGACTTCCACCATGGCTACTCCCAAAGGGTGGAACAAGGGCTTTCACCTCAAATTTCTCTCACAGAGAAAGATGCATTAACAAGGGCTTACACGTCAAATTCCTCTGTCTTAGAGCAAAATGCATTAACAAGGGCTTACACCTCAAATTCCTCCGCCTCAGAGGAAAATGCATTAACAAGGGCTTACACCTCAAATTCCTTTGTCTCAGAGGAAAATGCATTAACAACAAATCTTCATGATGAAGAGACTCGCTCTGAAGCTCCAAGTTCTTGCATCAACCTTCTGACCTCCTCGTCCAAGATTGCCTGCAACACTTGCTTTAGAGAAATGGTTTCCAGCACACACCTCTGGCACTAATGACTTGCAAGAGATCAGGATTGTCCTTCTTGACCTAATCCTAGATCACCCTATCTTGAATAGGTTTGTGGAGCTACCAATGTCAAATCTAGATTGACTATCTTGTGCAATTTTGTTCTCAACAGCTAAAGAGGTCCTCCAAGGATTTTAGCACCTATCCTTGCAATACTGCAACCCACATAGCTGACACCTTAACTTCTTAGTAAGTCACAGAACTCCCTCTTGATCCCTACCTCAGAGATTGCATAGAAATCCTCCGGAAGTGAAATCCCAACATTGATAGATCTCAAAACCTCAATCCTTTTCCCGGACATGCTCTCAACTCGAGCCTTGAATCCCTGGATTTTAACTCCCTCTTCGAAGTAACTGATCACAATGACAACCTGAATAGGTTCTTCCTCTTCGAGAGATGTCTCTAGCCACCAACTCAATCCCATGGCTGCAAGCTATGACTCCAAGCTTGATCATTTCTTCAGTCGACATGACTTCCTCACAAGATGCCTTAAGCTCTTCCTTTCTGTGCAATCTCTCATCACCCTCTTGCTCTTTGATCCGTCCTAGAAGCATTTTAGAGAGAGATTACTAACTACCCCAAAGAAATACCATTGCTAGAATCATACAAGATTTACTATCTCAATGTTACAACATGAATTCATGACTACATAAAAAATTCATGAACATTATTAAAACATGAAATACTTATCTCTTAAGGATTCTGATAAATGCACATCACTATACACAACATAATTCGTTGCACTTGCGCTCAGATCAGTCCACAAACTTCCTTCGACAGGTTCATGGCCGTTCAAGCCCAATCAGAGAAAATATAATATAGCTCCAAACATAGAAACAACGCCAATACATATCCCGTCCACGCAAATTTCCAGCGCTACTTTATATCTCCCACAATAGCCGATGATACAGGGGATTAAACCACACAACCAAGTAGTAAATGTCCAATCTTCCTCTAGAACGTCATATATGCACCTTACGCACCAATAGATATCCCCCGAACCCAAGTGCTTACCTGGAAAGTCATAATAGATGAAGAGGAACATATACGAATATAACTAACTCCAACGACCCAAACACGGCTCCATGATAGTTATTTCCTCCACTAATAGAATCGTATTCTCCAAACAGGTAGCAATATGGACGCACAAGAAACGCCAAAGACAGCGCCAGTATGAAGAGCAATAGATATTAGCAAAATATATATATTTATATTTAAGAGCGTCTCTGCCGCATCATCACCCGATACATCTTCAGCACAGGCAACATTGATTCATGCCAGCCCTTCTCCCGTGCCAATAGATATTTGACGGAAACGACATTGAATATACTGCCCAGAAATCATAAGATTAAATCCTCCATGCTCCCAATAGCGGATCTTCAATATCCACGAGTTCGATGAAATCATTCAACGCACATAACTGTTCTCCATCGCCTGGCCTGTAGTATACAAGATTCCCAACTGTAAGAGTTTGTCGCACCAACCACTCTGTTCCAAATTCAACTTATCAATGTCGACCAAGTGCAAAATCATCTGCCAAAATCAATGATTCAAGCTACTGCCTAGCCATCTCAGGGGCTACGTCCTTCGTGGCCACCATAAAGACTACTTAACAAATCTGATCGGATCTTTGCATAAACCTGCTCTAATACCATGTTGTTGTTTTAATCAGATTTGCAATATACAAAAATGAAACACAAGAACAAAGAACACAACAATATATCCTGGGAAAACCCTCCTCGAGGGAGAAAAACCTAGCCAATAATATATCACATATATTATAATGAATCAGAAAATCTGCTTTACAATCTAGGCCAACACAAGGCCGAATTTATTAGCACCACTCTTGATGCAACTCGAGATAATATCTATCTCCTAGTAGATGATAATCTCGACCTTCTTGAAGACTTCGATCACAATATCGATCTGCTGAAGGTAATGCTCAATCTCTTACAGAATGCGAACTTGAACAAGTAATGAATGAATCAATCTTCCTTATATACAATTCAGTGGAGAAGACGCACCCCTTCATGATGCAAGCTCGGCCACCAAAGGATATGTCTCATATGAAATAGTGTGAATATCAAGGAGAGGTTGGCCCATAATAAATAATATGTATTCTTCAAGTGAAGTGCCTCTTCACTAATCAAAAGCAATAAATAAATAGCCATTGGCTATATGAAATTTATTGATTATTAAATGCACAATGCAGGAAGTATGAAACCCGGAGCTATAACAACAACAATTTCTACTTGACTGAAGATGACCCAGAAATGTTGAAACTCATCAAATATTGCAGAAATAGCTCAAATCATGAAATCACCTAGCTCAGATAGATAGTGATTTAGCCCAGATTGAAAAAGGATGAAATATGACTGATATCAAGTATGAAACTTGATTACCAGCAACTTGTGGTAACCTAATATGGATTTCCAGCCAACCTAGAA